>SJYC01114379.1:0-11616 GCA_006408675.1 Madoqua kirkii | reverse complement strand
CTTAGTTTCATTGAGTTAGACAAGGCTGTGGTCCTAGTGTGATTAGATTGACTAGTTTTCTGTGAGTATGGTTTCAGTATGTCTGCCCTCTGATGCCCTCGTGGAACACCTACCATCTTACTTGGGTTTCTCTTACCTTGGGCATAGGGTATCTATTCACGACTGCTCAGCAAAGCACAGCTGCTGTTCCTTAACTTGGATGAGAGGTATCTCCTTATCGCCGCCATTCCTGACCTTCTACGTGTGATAGCTCCTCTAGGCCCTGCGCAGCCACCGCTCCCTGGGTGCTCCTCCCAGCCGCAGGCCCTGGCCTCGAGCGTGGGTGGCTCCTCCCAGCCGCCTCCCCTGTCCTCGGGCTTGGGGTGGCTCCTCCCAGTCGCCACTGACCTTGGACGTGGGGTAGCTCCTCTCAGGCGGCTTAGTGCACCGGCTCACAGCCGCCTGTCTTTACTTAATAGAAGCTTGTTCATTCATTCTCTCAAAAATGTACTGGGCACTTGTTAATTATCACACTCTGTTCCAGAAAATGGGAACATAGCAGTGGAAAGGAAGAAGACAATAAACAAACTCCTGTGTCAGGTGAAAAGTGCTGTGAAGAAATGAGAATACAGTGATAAAAGTAATAAAAATGGTATAATATTAAATAATAACAAAGATAAGAGAAAGAAGTGAGTAAGGTAAGCAGATAGTGACAGGGGAACTGCTGTTTTCGATAGATAGTTGGCGAGAACTGCTCTTAACAGGTGACATTTGAGCAGGAACATGAGGAAATGACAGAAATGAGCTACGTAACTATTTGGGGAAGATTCTGCTAGACAGAGGGAACAGAGAGTGCAAAGGAACATGTTGGCATTTCATGGAATATCATAGAAGCTAGGATGGCTCAGCAAACATCTAGTTGAGGGGAGCTTAAATTGAGACCAAAGTGGCAGTGGGAACCAGAGTGGATAAGGTAAGTCATTGTAAAGATTCGGGGATTTACTTGGTAGAATGCAGGAAATCACTGGAGGAGATACACCACCTAGCTTATGTTTCGGCAGGATTCTGGAAGCCTGGACACCCATTATGAAGCTGTTGAAATCGTCCAGGTAAGATTGATGGTGGTGGCAGTGGAGGGATGAAAAGTGCTTGGCTGATTCTTGATCTGTTTGGAAGGAAGGGAGGACATGAGTTGCTCGCAGATTTCATACGAATATGAGAAAAAGGACTTAAGGATGATGCCAAGGTTTTACCTGAGCAACTGCAAGAAGGGCCATCGAGGAAGATAGTAGAAGGAACAGGTTTAGAAGGAGAATCAGAAGTTTGTTTATAGACATCATTTTGAGGTGGCAGTCAGACATCTATAGTAAGTTGTTGAGGAGGTAGACGGTGTCAAGCAGAGTCCAGGGTTGTCAACCTGAGCTGGAAATATAAATTTGAGAATTGTCATTGTATAGATGGTTTATAGGCCGTGAGCCTGCATGAGATCCCCTGAGGGGATGCTGTATGTAGATGGTGAAGAAAAGGATCCAAGGACTGACCTCTCTAGTGTAGAGAGCCCTGGGAGATGACCCAATCAGCGTGATGGTGAAGAACAGTCAGGGAGGGGAACCAGGAGAAACTGGTGCCTGGAATCCAGGAGAGGAGAATGCTTAGAGAGAGAAAGAGGCTGTGATCTGGTTTATCAAGTGCTGCCCAACAGTCAAACTCAGTGGTGGCCAGACTGTGCAGCGTGAAACTTGTAGATCACCTGGACAAAAGCTGATTCAGTGGAAGAGTAGGGAGGAGAGCCTGACTGGAGCTGGCTTACAACAGAAAAAAAAGAGAAAGAGGAAACCAAGAGATGATCTCAAACAGATTACTAAGTAGAAGAGCCAGGATTCTAACTCACATCTTTCTTACTCCAAAGTCTGGAGACTTTACAGCAGGGGAAGAGACCCTGAACCAGAAACCAGTGGGGCTTTCACACTTGCTGTGTAATCTTGAGAAACTCGTTCAACAAACTTCTTTGATGTCCTACTATGTGTTAGGCACAGTGTAAGGTATGAGAGTTACAGAGATGAATATCAGACTCCTGACCCAGACTAGGAAATTAGACAGGGAAATAGGGATGGCTCCTAGAGACAGGAGGAACAGCCATTTTACCTCTTCCTTAAATTCCATGGATTTGGGATATAAGCAAATCCTTTCACCTACAGACTGAGGAAGGGAAAATCAGCACAAATTTCCCACCCTTCCAGGGTGTATCACCAAGAATTTTAAAGATATCAACCCTTAATTAGAATTTTAAATTGGGAGAAAAGTGTGCAGGCACTTTAGGTGCAATTAGTGCAGTAGATTAAAATCATTTTGAAGTGACTGCATTCACTTCTCAAAATGTTTAGATTGATTTTACAATTTCCTGCCCATGTAAGTGGCCAGATGATATATAGATAGCTGGGGAACTACTAGAATATTTTAATGAGATTACCCTTGTCAATCGAGAAAAAGAAAAAGATAAAAACTATTATAGCTTGTCTTTTTACTGCATCAATAAAAAAGGAGAAGGGGGCTTCATACTTTTTCAATGGGCTTTTACAGTATTTTCAATAAACCTGGAATGCCAAAATTCTGTTGTATTTCATCACAACAAAGCAGCCCTTATCTCTGCTGAGTGGCACCACTAAATAAAAATTTTGTTTCTCTGTAAAAAGAGAAACTATAAATCCAGTCAAAAGAGAAATCATACATTAGGAGAAGATATTTGCAACAGTATGATAGTCAAAAGGTTAATATTCTTCACTCTTTTTTAAAAGTCCTCTTCCAAGTGGGTAAGAAAAGGACTTGATAGAAAAGCAGGCAGTTCACAGAAAAGGAAATGCAATGGCCAATAAGCCTGTGGAAAAGAGGCCACTCTGTTAGTTGTGAGGGAAACTCAGGGTGAAACAGGACATACCAGATTGGCAAAAGTGAAATATGCTGATAACAACTATTGTTGTTTTGTTATTCAGTCACTAAGTCGTGTCCAACTCTTTACAGCCCCATAAGCTTCAGCATGCCAGTCTCCTCTGCCCTTCACCATCTCTCGGAGTTTGCTCAAACTCACGTCCATTGAGTCAGTGATGCCATCCAACCATCTCAATCTCTATTGCCCCCTTCTCCTCTAGCCCTCAATCTCTCACAGCTTCAGGATCCTTTCCAATGAATCAGCTCTTCGCATCAGGTGGCCAAAGTATTCGAGCTTCAGCTTCAGCATCAGTCCTTCCAATGAATATTCAGGACTGATTTCCTTGAGGACTGACTGGTTTGATCTCCTTGCTGTCCAAGGGACTCTCAAGAGTCTTCTCCAGCACCACAATTGGAAAACATCAATTCTTCAGTGCTCAGCCTTCTTTATTGTCAACTCTCCCATCCGTACATGTTGGAAAAACCATAGCTTTGACTATATGGACCTTTGTTGGCTGTATAAAGTGATGTCTCTGCTTTTAATGTGCTGTCTAGGTTTGTCATAGCTTTTCTTCCAAGAGGCAAGTACTTTTTAATTTTATGGCTGCAGTCACCATCTGCAGTGATTTTGGAGCCCAAGAAGAAATCAGAGCCCAGTTTATCACTGCTTCAACTTTTTCCCCATCTGTTTGCTATGAAATGATGGGACTGGATGCCATGATCTTAGTTTTTTAATATTGAATTTTAAGCCAGCTTGTTCATTCTTCTCTTTCACATTCATCAAGAGGCTCTTTATTTCCTCTTCACTTTCTGCTATAAGGGTGGTGTCATCTGCATATCTGAGGTTGTTGATATTTTTCCCAGAAATCTTGATTCCAGCTTGTGTTTCATCCAGCCTGCCATTTCCCTTGATGTTCTCTGCAGTAAGTTAAATAAGCAAGGTGACAATATACAGCCTTGACGTACTCCTTTCCCAATTTTGAACCAGTCCGTTGTTCCATGTCTGGTTCTAACTGTTGCTACTTGTCCTGCATACAGGTTTCTCAGGAGACAGGTAAGGTCTGGTATTCCAATCTCTTTAAGAATTTTCCACAGTTTGTTGTGATCCACACAATGTCTTTAGCATAGTCAGTGAAGCAGAAGTAAATGGTTTTGGGGGAATCCCTTGCTTTTTTTATCATCTGGTGGATGTTGGCAATTTGATCTCTAGTTCCTCTGTCTTTTCTAAATCCAGCTCGTACATCTAGAAGTTCTTGGTTCATGTACTGCTGAAGCCTAACTTAAACATAACTTAAACATTTTGAACATAATCTTGCTAGCATATGAAATGAGTGCAATTATATAGTAATTTGAACATTCTTTGGGATTGCCATTCTTTGGGATTAGAATGAAAACTGACTTTTACCAGTCCTGTGGCCACTGCTGAATTTTCCAAATTTCCTGGCATATTGAGTGCAGGACTTTAACAGCATCATCTTTTAGGATTTGAAATAGCTCAGTTGAAATTCCATCACCTCCACTAGCTTTGCTCATAGTAATGCTTCCTAAGGCCCACTTGACTTCACGCTCCAGGATGTCTGGCTTTCAACATCCACTGAGGGAACAATATTTCTCTGTCTTAAGATCCATTGTGGAATAACACCGGTGGCCCCTCTGCTTGGCCCCCACTCCCTTCTGCCTGGAAGAGGAGGACTGTGTCATGAATTTGAGAAAGGAAACTATGTTGGTGCCATCTCTGTTTCTTTCCCAGCTCTGCCTGCCTGCAGTGTGTTTATTCTGATGTGCTCCAACCATTTGGTAAGCTTCCCCAGACAGGCACAGCACCTGTGAGGGACATCTGTGTTTGACTGATATTCCAGTGACTTGGTGGGGTACATATATTTAATGCAGAGGTGAAGTGTAAGACAGTTTGGCTAAAACTATACAGACAAATTATCCAACCCACTTTTCAGATGATGTTTTAAAATCTCTATTTATGTGGCTCCTATATCTCTTTGCTGGCTCAGACTTGAAAAGAAAATAGAAGAATGTTTATTGATTCCTGTATGCCCCTCCCCCCAGGAAAAAAAAAAAAAGAATACATATATCCATGACCACACATGGGAAGACTGAGATTCCTTGGAGTTGGAAGGGAATAACTAAAATTTAGGGGGGAAACACCTAGCACTGTTATCAAACCTAACTTGTATCTACTCGCCCACGCACAGTAAAGCCAATCTACTGATACTGGATTGTGGTGAAAGAAAGTTCAGCATTTACTGCAGGTGCCAAACAAGAAGCTTGAGCAAGCAGCTCATGCTCAAAAGTCCTGAGCTTCTCAAAGACTTTCAGGGTAAGGTTTTTAAGATAAGGTGAAGGAAAGTGTTGCAGAGTACATGATCAGCTCAAGGACATTCTTCTGACTGGTCAGTAGTGAGGTGACCAGAAGTCAATATCATCAGCCTTCTGGTTTCAGTCAGTCTGGGGTCTACATGCTTGTGGTCAGCATATAGGTAGCTTCTTCCACCAGGTAGGGGTCTCAGTATCTGCAAAACAGCTCAAAGGACATGGCTCAGATGACTGTCTACAATCTTTGAGGAGGAACTAAAGTTACTTGACTTTGTTTAATGGCCAAACTATTATTATTTTGTCTTGCTTGACTGTTTTCCTTTGTTTCTACATTTTCTCACTCCCCTGACTAAGTTTATTCTTTGGACTTTAGGGAAAGCCTAGGAGGCTAAGGTTTTTCTACAAACAAGAAGCAGGGCAAGGGTGAGGGGCAAGGTGTCTATCACCGGAAGGCCCCATAGGGTCCTGCTTGGTTACAGCAGTTTCTGTTAATTGAACATGTATACGTTTGAATGGGCTTCCCTGGTGGCTCAGAGGGTAAAGCATCTGCCTGCAATTCAAGAGACTCAGGTTCCATCTCTGATTCAGGAAGATCCCCTGGAGAAGGAAATGGCAACCCACTCCAGTATTCTTGCCTGGACAATCCCATGGATGGAGGAGTCTGGTGGGCTACACTCCACAGGGTCACAAAGAGTCGGACACAACTGAGCAACTTCACTTTCACTTTCACGTTTGAATGATGTGATTTGGTCTCTTTCATTTTCTTCAACATAATCCAAGAGGAGGGCACAAGTGGGTAGAGGTATGGAAGCATCAAAAGTGTCCTTTTTCATGTCTGCAAGCTTTTACGTCTCTTCAATCAAATTAATAGAGTAGTTATACTATTCTCTCTAGCTTTCTATGTGTTTTACATTTTCCATAGTAAAAAGTTGTTTTAGAATATGTATTACTTTCAACTAGCATTCTCACTTTTAGGAATATTTTTCTTAGAAATAACTGTAGCAGTCCATATGGATATATATCTATGAGGATGTTTATTAAGACACTGTATAAGAAAACTATGGAAATAAGCTAATAATCATTAATAAGAAAATGACTATATAAATGACATATATGTTGATCTAATCATTAAACAGAGTAAACTGAGGGAAATAATCTCGTGTAGCATCAAGCAAAATTCACACCATCTACTTAATCCTTTATTCTTAAGTATGAACAGACAGGAACCATCAAATACATAGGGGGAAAAAATAGCATCATGAAAGAGAAACAGCTAAGATAAACAGAAAAATTGACCCCCAGAGGAAGCAAAGACAACCCAGGAAACTTCAAACAGCTCCATTAGTATGTTCAGAGTGATCCAAGAATTCATAATATCCATTTTAAAATGACATGAAATCAGACAATAGAAAAAGAGCTTTTAGAGATTAAAGATAGGCTGTCCAGAAATCTGATAGAAGACCTTGGGGAAAATAAGTGAAGCAAAGAAGAGAAAGAGATAAAATTAGTGGAGAAAAGAGATATCTCTTGGAGACATCTCTGTACTCCCATGTTCATTGCAGCATTATTCACAATTGCCAAGATATGGAAAAAGCTACATGTCCATAGGATGATGAATGGATAAAGAAAATGTGATATAGATATATAAAGATCTATCTATATGCATTTTTATATATCCATATATATAATATATATCCTATTTACATATATACATATATGTATATATGTATATATATGTTATTGTTGTTTCTCCTAAGAAACCTGGTTCGATCTCTTTGCAGTCCAAGGGACTCTCAAGAGTCTTCTCTGACACCAGTTTCAATTCTCCGATACAGCCTTTATGATCTAACTCTCACATCCATACATGACTCACATCCACAGATGATACTGGAAGTGTTAGCTGATACTGTAGTGGTAATCATCTTGCAATATATATAAGCGTAACAAATCAACATGCTGCACACCTTAAACTTATACAATGTCATATGTCAATTACACCTCAGCATTAAATGCTAGAAACTCACTATTTGAACATGGGCCTCAGACCAGCAGCGAGATCAGCACCTGGAGGCTTATTAGAAATGCAGGTCTCAGGTCCATCCCAGACCCATCAGTCAGGATTTGCATTTTAAGAAGATGCCCAGGTGATTCATATGTTCATGGACAGGCTAGAACACAGGATCATGACTTCATGGTAAGAAAAAAAATTATTTTGAACTTATAATTCTATCCCCAATGATCAGTCAAGTGTAAGGGCAGAATCAAAGCACTTTAAGGCAAAATGTGTGCATGCATACATTCTCCGTCGTGTCTGATTCCTTTGCAACCCCATAGACTGTAGCTTGCCAGGCTTCTCTGTCCATGGAATTTTCCAGGCAAGAATACTGCAATGGGTTTTCATTTCCTTTTCTAGGGGATCTTCTTGATTCAGGAATCGAACCTATGTCTCCTGCATTAGAAGGTGGATTCTTTACCAGTAAACTGAGCCACCTGGGAGGCAAAATTTTTTTAAAAATACAAGAAATTTGCCCTTCTGGTTAGTGATATAGATAATGTGGGAGGCTGTGCATGTGTGGGGGCAGAGGGTAAATGGTAAATCTCTGTACCTCCCTCTCAGTTTCTTACAAAGCTAAAACTACTCTAAAAATACTCTTCCTTTTTTTTTAAAAAAAAAGATAGTATTTAAAATTATAAATGCAACCAATAAAATATAATTATTATACATTGGGAAACTAAAGGGAAAGGAGATTAAGTGAACTGAATTCTCATTTTTCATCATCTTTCATGCCAAGAAGTCAATATATAGTGCCTAAGTTAAGTCAGTGAATTGTGATACATATTAATATTATGTAGAGCTAAGGAGGTAACCTGTAGAAGAACTAAAAATAGTAACAGGATATTTTTCCTCCTGTTACTCAATGATTCTTTTTTAAAGCTGAGAGATGATAACTTTTTTTGAGGCCTCTCTGAGATGGACCTGTGCATGGCTTGCTTAGAATAATAGAAACAAACTCCAAAATTTTACTGTTGTAACACGTTAAACGTTAATTTACTAACAGTTGCAGTCCAGTGCAGGTTATTTTTGGTCTGTAGGCAGTTTTCCTCCATGTGGTCAATTCAAGGATCCAGGCTGCTTCCTTCTTGTGATTCTGATATCCTCCAGGCCTCAGACTCTTCTGCATGTATCCACGGATGGGGAAGGACAGCATGGAAAGGGCAAACTCACTTCCTAAATGACCTGGCCCGAAATGACATCCTCACTTCCACTTTCATTCCCGTAGGCAGAACCAGTCATGGCTGCATCTAGATGTCAGGAGGGCTTGTAAATGTAGTTCTTGGTGACCGTTCTGCATCATGGAGGATGAATTCCAAATTTTGGTGGGAAGCAGAAACAAACCATTTCAGCCACACTCTATATCCTCATAGCTAAGTATAAATGGCGCACACCCCTTGCACCTCCTCAGAAGGGCATGTGGATTCTGGACACTGCAGAATCAAGGGCCCTGCAGGTAGAAAGGCTGGTGTGTTGATCAGATTTGCTCTGAGTTTGAAATTTTTTAATTCCTTTTCTTTGCTCTGATATCATATAACCAAGCACGTTTCTATAATCATTTCCCTTAACTTAGTAGATCTGTACCTTTTAACTGGAGAGTATGTCCTCTTTGTAAGTTAATAAATCAGTGTTGTTAACATAATGGTACAGTGCTTTAGTTCATGGGGTCATAATAACTCAGACGGCTTGATGACTGAACAGTGAAAGGAGAGATGGGCAATATGCTGCCCCCTAGTGGCAGCTTCATTAACACGCGTGTGACTTTGAACGGGTCAAGTAATCTCTCCACTCTTTGGTGTCCTTATCTGTAAAGTAAGGGACTTGGGTTTTGCCAATCCTGTCTGTTCTTATTGTTTATTCCTTTATAATTCTCTCCATCAGTGAACTGATAATACTGAGTTTCTGGAGTGCAGACAGAGTGACCACAGTCTGGACTAGAAATATAAAAGTAAAGTAAAGTGAAGTCGCTCAGTCGTGTCCAACTCTTTGCAACTCCATGGACTGTAGCCTACCAGGCTCTGAGGAGCCTCTCAGTCCACGGAATTTTCCAGGAAAGAGTAATGGAGTAGGTTGCCATTTCCTTCTCCAGGACTAGAAGTATAACAACTCTTGAAGTCTTTGCATACCCACCCCTGAAACCCATCACAGAGACTTCACTCTTGAATAGTGAGGCTCAAAGAAAATCAAGGTTGAAACACAGTGTGGGAGCAAGGAAGCAGACTCATGGAGAGAACTCTCCATCAGTGTGTGTGTGCGTGCTAAGTCACTTCAGTCATGTCCGACTCTGCAACCCCATGGACTGTAGCCACCAGGCTCCTCTGTCCATGGAATTCTGCAGGCAAGAATTCTGGAGTGGGTTGATTCCACAAAAGAAAGGTTTTATGGGGATTCAGCTCATTATCCCCACCACAAACCCTCCACAACAAGACAGGGTGATCAATTTTTCCAGGCACTTTACAGTTCATAAAGCCGTCACCATCCCTATAGGGCAAGCAAGGCAGGTATTATTTTCATTACAGATTTAATAGTTTCATGGTTCAAACATTAAGAAGTATAGAAAGGCATGTCATGAAAAGTCCTCCATTTGTCCAGTCTTATTCTTTATCCTCCCACCTCCCAAAAGAAATAAGTACTTGTACTAGTTTTTTGTCATTTTAGAGATTGTCGTGCATATATATTCTTTTCCCTCCTCTGAGTATGGCACAATACTCATTAGACCCTCTTCTGACCTTGCTTTAATTTATCAGAGAGTTCTTTCTATCATCTGTACATAAAAACCACTCTGTGTTTTATAGCATTCTATCTAAAATTTGTTTTGTTTCTAACCTTTTGTGAACACAGATTATGCTTTAATAATTTAAATAGAGTTGTATATAAGTCATTTCATACACTTGCATATGAATATATACATAAATGCCTCAGAGTGAGTGGTAATATTGATAGATACTTTCAAATTACCCTTCATTGACCCATTTTATAGATGAGGAATAGTGGTAAGAATTTATAAGTGCAAATCATAGGCTGTATCCAGCTTGCCTGCTCACAAGTGTAATTTTCCTGAGTTAGAACTAGATGACTGTGATGGGTCTGCTATTGTGAGCTGAGAGGGGCTGCTGTGAGGTGGGCGAGCAGGACAGCTCACCAGAGTGCAAGCTAGAAGAAGGAGGCTTGGGCACAGTGGAGCATGGGAAGTCACAAGCAGACGTGAGCCGCACACTACCAGTGTCAGAGCAGGCGCTTTGTGAGCCAGAGCCCAGGGTTTGCACACCGGCTTGTAGAGGCTCCAGAAATAGCAGCTCCACTCATCACAGGGTGGTCTTTGAGCCGGGCCGGGTGGCCAGGGGGTGATTCTCTGTGCCAGTCAGCTTCCTGCCACCCACACCCAGTTTCACTGGGCCTTAGACTTGGGATGTGGATAGCTCAGTGGCAGAGTGGTGACCAACCATATCACATAAAGCTTAGTGAGGGATAGTGGGGTAGCTTTGTTAAAATGGAACAGCCTTGCTAGCATATTTTAAATAATAAAATATGTATATATATATATATGTGTGTGTGTGTGTGTATTTATTTATATATTCCTATATAATATGATGGCAGCCACTCATTATAGCTCAGATGGTGAAAAAATCTGCCTACAATACAGGAGACCCTGCTTTGATCCCTGGGTCGGGATAATATGATGTTTATGTTAGGTATATTTAAATATTTTACATATTTACGTTACTTACATATAAGTCACGTGAAAGTGAAAGTGAAGTCGCTCAGTCGTGTCCAACTCTTGACGACCCCATGGACTGTAGCCTATCAGGCTCCTCTGTCCATTGGATTTTCCAGGCAAGAGTGCTGGAGTGGATTGCCATTTCCTTCTCTAGGGGATCTTCCTGACCCAGGGATCAAACCCAGGGTCTCCCGCATTGCAGGCAGACACTTTATCATCTGAGCCACCAGGGAAGCCCCTATAAGTTTATTTGTATATGTAATTATATATATAAATATATATCTATAATTATATATAATATAGAATGTTATATATAATTATACATCTATATTTTTGCTTATATAATATATAATGTATAATATGAAGTATATTTTAATATGTATGCATATATAATTACATATACATGCATATATATAATATATAATTATATATACATATATGTATAATATATAATTACATATATTAAATATAACACATATTTTAACATGTATGCATATATAATTACATATGTATTTATAATATAATTATACATCTATATTTTTGCTTATATAATATATATAATGTATAATATGAAGTATATTTTAATATGTATGCATATATAATTACATATACA
>SJYC01114377.1:0-18028 GCA_006408675.1 Madoqua kirkii | reverse complement strand
CCAGCCCCAAGCATCTTGTATCCTGTATTGAACATAGACTGGCGCTTCATCTCCCATATGATTGTATACATATTTCATTGCCATTCTCCCAGATCATCCCACCCTCCCCCTCTCCCTCTGAAGCCAAAAGTCTGTTCTATACCTCTGTGTCTCTTATATTGTCTCACTTACGGGGTCATCATTACTATCTTCTAAATTCCATATATATGTGTCAGTATACTGTATTGGTGTTTTTCTTTCTGGCTTACTTCACTCTATAATCGGCTCCAGTTTCATCCATCTCATTAGAACTGCGTCAAACTTGTTCTTTTTGAGGGCTAAGTAATACTCTATTGTGTATATGTACCACAGCTTTCTTATCCATTCATCTGCTGATGGACATCTGGGTTGCTTCCATGTCCTAGTGATTATAAACAATGCTGCAATGAACATTGGGGTACATGTGTCTCTTTCAATTCGGGTTTACCTTTTTTTTAAAAATGTGACTACTGGAATTTTTTAAATTACCTATGTGATTTGCAATATGTTTCTAGTGAACTGTGATGATCCAGAGGAAAGGGATAAGAACCACAAAGACGCAGGACTATTAGGGGAAAATTCACGAGACAGGGAAGCCCTACAGCTAACAACAGAAAATTAATCGATGAGGTTTTGGAAGGGTGATGGGTGTGCTGTGCAGTGTAGAATCTCACCTCAGTCTTCCCTATGAAATCTTCAGTAAAATCTACATTATTCTAAAATGTATTTGTCTATTTATTTTCGGTTGTGCTGGATCCTTGTTACTGCACAGGCTTCTCGTTGCAGTGGCTCCTCTTGTGAGGACAGGCTCTAGATGTGCAGTTCACCAGCTCAGTAGCTGCAGCTCCAGGGTCTAGGGCAAAGTGGTTGTGGTGCACACGCTTAGCTGCCCGGTGGCATGTGGGATCTTCCTGGACCAGGGATTGAACCCATGTCCACTACATTAGCAGGCAGATTCTTATCCACTGGACCACCAAGGAAGTCCCAATTTTTAAATAAAATAGAAATAATTCCTTTTGGAGAAACTCATGAATTCTCTTGAGGTGACTAAAAGCCTCCAGATCCTAAAAAACCTGTTTGAATTTCACTGGTCTATATTTGGGTCCTAAATGAAATCAGTAAATTAGAAATTCTGAGAGTTAGGTACTCTACCTCTTTATATTCTAGCCAGCATGTCCAAGGAACTCTTAAGAGTTTCTAGATTATCCATGAATCATTTTTAAGAGAAAGTAGTTTTCTTCTTTCCCCACTTTATGATTTTTCCCTGTTAACTTTGCTAATGTGACTCAATTGAGAGAGTTGATTGTCCAGGGAGGCTTTGAATCAATGTGAGATTTCTGGCTCATCAAATTCAAATTCAAGTCACCACCAATGTTGCCGACTAATAGTTGCTTAATGGACTTTTGTTCTTTGGGTGTGGTGAAGCTGAATTGTCAGGGAGCTATGTTTCCTGGATACAGCTGTTTTTAATCATCTATTGTAACCCTTGCATATCAGATATGAGGTATAATAGAAAAAATGTCTGAGGACAGTGGCCAGAATACCTGATGCTGTCGTCTTGTGAATAAAAAGAACATCAGAGACAAGAATTTGATTTGAAGCTTCATAATTAGGACTGTAGCTGACATTCTGGTATTAATTTTTGGGAAGGAAAATGGTAGAGGAAGTTACAGAAAACTTGAGGGAATAGAGAGAAGCAAGTTAACTGACTTCCTAATGAGCCAAATAATTTGTAAAAGTGATAGTAGCGGTAAACTTGAGATGATGTTGTCTCAAAGGAAGGACTGTATTTTAATGAATTACTGTTCAACTCATCCTGAGCCAATATTTCCCATTTCCGGGATGAAGTAATGAGCCTCTGAAAACTAACATGGCTAAACTGATTTTAGAGGTTTACTGTCTTTAACATGAAAGTGTGGTGTGTCCATGGCTTTCTATATAATAACAGAAAAGAAATACCAGGAAAATGGTTCAAGTTGATTGTAACTGGCGATTAGTACCCCAGAAGTGAATGTCGTGTACCACAGAGATAGTAAATGCAGTGGAGGGTGAGGAAAGGAAGTTATGTATGGGGCATGAAAAGGAGGGATTATAATGAGAGGAAAATGCCAATTTTGTGTAACCCGCAGTAAATATGGATTATGTGGCTATGTCTGATTTTATACCAGGGTCATTTTCCCAAAAATTCAGATAGACTTTTAATCAGCTTTGATTTCCAGACAATGTCCCTTGAGTTTTCTATAAAATTTACAAGATTTTCCCTCTGAGTTTGCATGACTTCTTAAGCTTCTTTCATGCATTTTATTGAAATCAAAATGATAAATGAATGATTTGATTGTTAGAGTGTTAGACAAAGAGCCAGACAATCAGGTAATCTGCATCCATTCAGAATTCTCTCTTTCATCAAAGGCTGGATTGTGATCAAAGCTTTGAGGTTGGAGTGACTAAATTCATCCAAGTGAGTGAATTAATTTTCCTGCCTGTTTAGTGTTAGCCACAATTATACAGATTTCAAGGTGGATGAAAATAATGAACATGATTTTGTAGCCATCACACAAGAATGTATTGCTTCAAATGGCCTCAGTTCCTCTGTTTACTCTGCAAGGATAAAAGCAGATGTGAAAAATGTGGCCATTGGCCAAAACAATATTTAAAGCCCTCTATTGGAGTAGATTTCAGAGCCCAAACAGAGTGTTTTTAATAATCTTGGCTGTTGTATATCTTCATTCTTTAGGGATGGATTTGTATTTGGAGATCATCAAACAGCATTCACAGCCAAATTTTGTAAATAAAGTGGAAGGTAAATTTGGATGACACCCTCTGAGGTCAAACATCAGATGTGGCTAGATATGACTATAGAATATTGAAAACAGTTTGTTGGTAGCTTCAAATACCTCAAATTAACTTTGAAATCAGTTCCAATAAAGGAGTGGCTAAAGTATTTTGAGCAAAGACAGTGCCCTTGGAACATGTAAGTATAGAGTCTGCCAAGGTGACTATTTCAAAAGTGATTATACCAATTTAGATGTTTGTTTAAAAAAAATCAATCACATCACTTTATGAGTGCAGTACAGTGTAATAGGAAGAACAGCAAAAAGCCGGAGGGATCTACCTTCACTTCTGGCTCTGAGTGACCTTGGACAAGTTATTTAAGCTACCTTAGCTTCTGCTTCAAAATTAGCAATCGGAGATAATAATTCCCACTGAGGCTGTTGTGAGGGTTAGAAATATAGTATGTAAAACACTGGAGAAGGCAATGGCACCCCACTCCAGTACTCTTGCCTGGGAAATCCCATGGACAGAAGAGCCTGGTAGGCTACAGTCCATGGGGTCACGAAGTTGGACATGACTGAGCGACTTCACTTTCACTTTTCACTTTCATGCATTGGAGAAGGAAATGGTAACCCACTCCAGTGTTCTTGCCTGGAGAATCCCAGGGATGAGAGCCTGGTGGGCTGCTGGCTATGGGGTCGCACAGAGTTGGACACGACTGACGTGACTTAGCAGCAGCAGCAACAGTGGCAGCAGCATGTAAAACACCACATATATTGGCCTACATGTAGTACATCATTTTTGATTATTTGATGGATTTATTTATATCCGCCCTGTTTCAAAATTGGTTAAAGGTAGCTTAACTATATGTTTTCTACCCCTACATGACCTTATTTAGGAAAGGGTAATATTAAAAAATGTAAGTAAACCATGTGCCCTAGTCATTTATATTAACTTATTTTGCTTTTTAAAAATGCTGTATTGTCTGCTCAATACTAACTATAGTGTGTAAGAAAATGCAGTAATGGATGTTAAATAACCCTTACAACATATCAGACATTGTTATAAGTATTATATATAATATATATATATATATATATTAATTTGTATTACCCAGTAACCATGAGTGACTCAGATGATAAAGAATATGCCTACAGTGCAGGAGACCCAGGTTCGATCCTTGGGTTGAGAAGATCCCCTGGAGAAAGGAATGGCAGCCCACTCCAGTATTCTTGCCTGGAGAATTCCATGGTCAGAGGCATCTGATGGGCTACAGTAGAGTCACAAAGAGTCAGACACAACTGAGCGACTAACACTCACTCATATACTGGGCTACCTGGATGACTCAGACGGTAAAGAGTCCACCTGCAATGCAGGAGACCTGGGTTTGATCCCTGGGTTGGGAAGATCCCCTGGAAGAGGGCATGGCAACTCACTCCAGTATTCTTGCCTGGAGAATCCCCATGGACAGAGGAGCCAAGTGGGCTACAATATATAGGGTCACAAAGAGTCAGACATGACTAAGCACACATACTGGTTTTAGAAATGGTCAAATGAGAGCATTTTCTGTGATTAAGTCATTCAAAGTCAAAGAACTAGTAAGCTGAAAGATAAAACTAGAATGCAAATTCAGGCAGTCTTTCACCCACACCTGTCTCCTTAAACACTACCTGCTAGCCTGCCTGCTAAGTCGCTTTAGTTCTGTCTGACTCTTTGCAGTCCTATAGACTGTAGCCCACCAAGCTTCTCTGTCCATGGGATTCTCCAGGCAAGAGTACTGGAGTGGGTTGCCACACCCTCCTCCAGGGGATCTTCCCCACCCAGGGATCGAACTCCCATCTCTTGTGTCTCCTGCATTGGCAGGTGGGTTCTTTACTGCTAGTGCCACCTAGGAAGCCCCTTAACCACTAAAATACCTCATTATATATAGTGACAGGAAGATCTATTAGGGATAAACTTGGTATTTGAAAACTAATAAGCACCAATTATAGCCAACTCTTGTAAATAAGGTGGGAGATAATCCTTTAAAGTCAAAAGCCAATATGACTGAATATTAGGATGGAATATTGAGAACAATTTTCTGGTAACCTCAAACCTCATAAATTAACTTCAAAAGTTGTTCCTGTAAAGGAGTGGCCAAAGTGTTTTGAGCAATGGCAGTGGCCTTGAAACATGCAAGTATTGAGTGTACCATGGCTTGTTGGGAAGGCCCACGACCCACTAACCTGTGCTGGGCAGGTGCTAGAAGGCAAATTCAGCTACAGTATGGTCAGACCTGTAGTCCAGCAGGCAGTCCACTATCTCTAAGGGATCAACGAGTGGCCAGCCAGATGTCACTGGCATTCTTAATCCAAAAAAATATGAGTATGTAAGGTGGTGAGGCAGCCAACATTGGAGCAGTCTGTCCACAGAGAAAGAACACAAGTCCCTGAAAGGAAGATCAGGAAATGAGAAGATCCACAAGAGCTTTCCATTGGCAAAACCCAAACAGAAGCCAGAGGAATAGGGAGCTGTTGATGCAGCCCAAAGAGGCCAGCCTTGTAGGGAACAGAGTGGGGAAGGGAAGGTACAGAGTGAATCAGGAGAGAGAAGTGGGAGATGTCCAACCCCCATGTCTTCATCAAAGCTGCACAGGGTCGAGGATACAGCCCTGAGTTCCAACCACAGAGACCTCACCCTGGTTGACATCTGGTACTCAGCTCACTCTGAAACCATTACCAATACAATCTGCCAAGCCATAGTTCACAATTTCAGGCACAAGGATATCAAGAAAACAAAATAATTGTTTGTTAAGGCAAGATAACTCTGTGTGAGGAGGCTTTTTCTGACCATGTGAACTTGTTTAAACTAACAATGATTTTAGGAAGGTGAAATGTGTATTCCATATCCATCTTGGCTCCCGGTATCATTAAATTTAATTTCTGGATGATTCAAAGGAGATTAAACTTCAATGAATTCTAGTCTTTTATATTTCTGTCTATGTTACTCTTATGAATAGATGTGTTTTATTTAGAAAAGCTGATGATTTGAGTGGAGTTCTTGATGTCCTTTGGATTCCATAGTAGATGTTTCATGACTGATTTCACTCATGGAAGGGAAACCCATTTATACAGTAGGGAAGGTAGATAAGAATTCTCAGGTACTCAGGTATTCCTATTCTCTTATCTTTTTTTTTTCCTTGAATGAAAACCATTAATCTCCCAACCTATGCTGATTGTGTGTGTGTGTATGTGTGTGTCTACATTACATATAGGACATGATCTTGTTTGGCAAGCTGTTTCTCTGAAAATTATGAATAATAGTCTCAGTGTCATCAACTGCCCCTTCCAATGGCTTGATGTCAGGCGTCATGTTGACTGGAACAGTGTGTGTGCAGGTGGATTAGGACAGGCTACCTAGAGAATCCCATGGACAGAGGAGCCCGACAGGCTACAGTCCATTGGGTCACAAAGAATCGGATACAGCTGAGCAGCTGCGCACTCTTGCAAGCATGCAGTCCCAAGACATAGGACTTCCTTTCCAACTCCAGCAGGGGAAGATCAGCAACATTCATTAAGTCTATGAGAAGCAGTTACACTCATACTTTAAATACATGCAAAAGTGTAAAAACTTATATAATTGGAATCGTTTTGTTCATTCTAGCTTTTTCAGAGGAAAGAATGGCCAGAGCAGACTTTCTTCTTCTTCTCCCACTCTTCTCCCCTCCGCCTTCGTGTGTCTTCCCAAAACTGCGTCACTGCCCCCCCTCCCCCGCAACACACAGCGCTCTCCAGACTAACAAGCTTGTGTCGTTCCTTTTGCTACTGTTTACATTTCATTTTGTCTTCAGTCTGACTACTGAACTACTAAAACTACTTCTGAACGTGTTAAAAGGGACAGTCTATTGGAAAGCCTTCTTAACAAGTACATAAGGACAGATCAATCCTGGAGAAGGCAATGGCAACCCACTCCAGTACTCTTGCCTGGAAAATCCCATGGACGGAGGAGCCTGGTAGGCTGCAGTCCATGAGGTCACTGAGTCTGGACATGACTGAGCGACTTCACTTTCACTTTTCACTTTCATGCATTGGGGAAGGAAATGGCAACCCACTCCAGTGTTCTTGCCTGGAGAATCCCAGGGGCAGGGGAACCTGGTGGGCTGCCATGTATGGGGTCACACAGAGTCGGATACAACTGAAGCAGCTTAGCAGCAGCAAGGACAAATCAACCAAAGTAATTTATAGCTTCCCCTTCTTTTCATCCCAAACCAACATGAGCCTCAGCTAACATTATGAGCTGCCTGGGTTCAACTGCTGAATCATGAAATGCTTTATTTCTAAATGTGTGCTGCAATGGATTCCCTCCCTTTATTCACTTTTTCCAACTCAGCTGTAGAACATTCTAGAACCAGGAGCCAGAAAGCCACCAGTGCTTCCCTACAACCTGGATTCCCTGACTCCTGCAGCCAAGATGCCACAGCACCTCCTTTTCATGGTTGTGCCTGCAGAGGGGTCTGCCTTGCCTGTGTCATCCAGGTCACCCGGCTTTTTGTAGAAGGGGAGGGATTTTTTTTTTAACCACCTGTAACTCCTCTCTTCTACTCTCCCAGCCTCTGGAGGCACATGGGTCATAATCAAGGACTCTGGCTAGATAATAGCAGTCATCGCTTAAGCCTTAGTTCCTAGGACTTTACGAGCTGTGAAATTCCAGAACCTGTAAGAACAGTACCACTTATATGATTCACAAACGTGAGGCAGTGGTTGTTGTTTTAACTCTAGCTTCCTTCTATAGTTTGGACCTGTTTCTGCTTTGCATTCATCACCAGGTATTACAATTACTAAAGCTTGTCTGCCCTTGAAGGCTGGGACCATGGTTTAGAAACTTGCATCCCCCTCACCTTGCACAGTGCCTACTACTGGATCAGCGCCCTCAAATGCAGGCAAATGTTGAATCACTGGAGTTCTTTGGGCACTTAAAGCATCAAAAGAAGGTAGAGAAGGTTGCAGAGTGGATGAGGGCAGCAGAAATTCAAGATGGAAAGAAGAAATGAGTTCTCAAAAGGCTGGCCATGCCAATGTCCAAAAGGCCCCTGATATTGAAAAGTAGGAAGATAATTATTTCTTTTTAATCGCTAACAATTTATTGACTACCTACTATGTTTCCTCTGTACTTGGCACTGGGGAATCAAAGATAAATGACCTGTGCTCTTTTCTCAAGGATTTCATATTTATAAAGAATTGCTACTCAGAACAACAGGTGTTATGATATTTCGATAGAGTTCAGTGAGGATGATGGGAAGGGTTAATCAGATTTTATTATTCCCCTGCTTAAACCTTCCCCAGTACCGTGCCCATGGACTGTAGCCCACCAGGCTCCTCTGTCCATGGAATTCTCCAGGCAAGAATGCTAGAGTGGGTAGCAGTTCCCTTCTCCAGGGGATCTTCCTGACACAAGGATCGAACCTTGGTCAAACCCTGCTTTGCAGGCAGATTCTTTACCATCTGAACCACCAGAGAAGCCCAATAGCATGCCAGAGCACTTGAAATAGCTTTACTGGCCCTGCCCGGCTGGCCCTTCCCACCTCTCTACCTTCATCTCCTAGCACATCGCCTCTTACTCAGTTCACAAACATTATTTCTGTCCTTGAACACAGCAAGTCCTTTCTCACCTCAAGGCCCTGCCCTCAGATCTTTACTTGGCTCTTTCTCTATCATCCAGGCCTCAGCTCCAAAATCACTTCCTCTGGCCACTATATAACCCTCTGTCCTCAGTCAGTTTCTCCGCCATTATCCTGTTTCATTTTCTTCATAAGACTTTTTGTTCTCCGATGTTATCTGATTTATTTATTAACATAATCATTGTCTCTTCCCCCTCTCCTTCCCCTTCACCTCCATGCATTAGAATGGGGGCTTCCCAAGAACAAAGCAGCCTTTCTGGCTCAGCCACTACTCTGCCTTTATGCACAGAATATTGCCTGGAGGCTGACATGTAATAGACCCTCATTAGGTAGGAAGTGATTTCCCCTTGTTTTGGGGAAGGTAAGACAGATTCACCAGCAAAAAATTATAAGTGAAAAAATATGCTAGGATAGGAAAGGCAGCTAGGGCCAGTGTCAGGACTCTGGGTATTAGACTGCAGGATACAGATGAAGCATGAAGATGAGACTGGAGGAGAGATGTGGCTTCATTTGTTTGATGACGCATCAGGAGCAGGATTCCAGCACCCAGAGCCTGGAGCCAGAGAGTATGGATCAGACACCAGTTCTGCCAGGTGCACGACTGGGCAGTCATCTAATACCACTTGCCTCCGTCTCCTCATTTTAAAAAGAGCTGACAATAATCTCTATAAAGACAATAGGAGAGTACGTTCTTCATAGGCTAGTGGAGGATTAAATAAGTCATTATGTGGAAAATGCCTAGTAATGTGTGGTAGATAGCTGAGCACTTTCACCATGTACTACACAGAGGAGGGTCACTGAAGAGTTTAAGAAATAGGGTTATGGGATTCAGGTTTGTATTTAGAAAGATGAGCAGGTTAGCAGTGGTACGAGTGGATCGGAGGAGACTGAGAAATTAGTTAAGGAAATAATTTTGTAGGCGAGAGGGACCAAGACAATGTAGCGGCGCTGAGGATGATGCGAGAGTTATTAAGACAATGGACTTGGTCATCAGTTTGGGGAAGGAGGTGAGGGAAAGAGACAAGTCAATAATAATTCCTGGATTGGGAACTTGCACCTGTACAGGAAATATGGGGGGGGGAGGGTGCCAGGTTTGGGAGCTGGGATGGGGAAGGAGGTTGAGGAGGCATGTTTTGTTCAGCTGTGGCAGGTAGAGGTTGGGTGCCATGGGAACTCCAGGTGGAGCTACCCAGCCAGAAGGTCCCCCCACACCTTCCTGTACTGCAATATGCTAAAGTGCTTATTAGCTCTGTGCTTATTGATACTTAATGCTAGTGCTTAATATTTAATGTTTATCTTTGCCTTTTAAGCAAATAGCATGAGAAATATCTTTGTTCATATCTGCATTTTTCCTTTGAGATTTCTATAAGCAGAATTACTGGGGCAAAGGTATATTACCTCTTGAAGATTTTAATTCATCTTGCCACATTTCTCTTCAAACAGGTGGTACCAATATATAATCCTACAATAACCTGGGATTCTTAACAAAAACAGCTTGAGTGAGGTTTTTTAAATAAGCAAATTTGCCAAGGTATAGGGAACAGTCCTCCTGTGTGCTACTGATGGACCTGACCACCAGTGTCAGCTCCATTTTTAAAAGTTGGTAGTTACCTTTGTCCTAGGGGATCCCTCAAATTGATGCCTGTTATTAACATGCTGCCAACACTATAACCCAAACTATATTCTTGAAACCACGATGGTTCACTCCATGTGTGAACATTCCCCTGAAGCTGGGGAAGGGGTATAAGGACTATACACCCAGTGAAAGGAAAGTTTCAGAGTATCAAAACTACCTTAGTTTAACATATTTTCCCCCAAAGACCTGTTTTTTGGTCACTTTCTTTACATGACTCAGTGTATGGACATGCACAGAAATCACACTGCCTGTGGATCAGTCAGTGCTCTGTGAGACAGCACTGTTTCCTGGTCAGACATGATTTTAACCCACGATAAACTAAAATCTCTTTGTGATACATATATCGATAGATTTTCATCAGGCTAGAAAAGAAAGTGCCATTTTCACTGAAAGCGGGGTTTTGGTCAGTTCTGCACATGGTTATTGTGACTTGCTGGCCTGTTCATGTGTTTTGGATGGTGGTCATTGCATCTGTAACTACACACAGCTGACACACTGCAGGGCAACAGTACCCGGGAAGCATCCGGCATCCTTTGTATCCCTCCATTATGAATGCTTGCTTTGTGCTCAGCAGACTTAGATTTCCGTGTGAGTGTGGTTTTTATCTGTTGTCTTCTCCAGAGAGTCCTTATGAAGGAAACTTGGATAGACTGTTCTCGTCCACGCCTTGAATGGAACTGAATATTTGTTTTGTATATTTCATGCACCACTGGAGGCCATCTAACCTGGGTGCTGTCAGCACCAATATTTGCTTCTTCTGTTACGTGCATTAACCATCCATCTGACTGAACAGAGATACATACTTAGAAAACTTTCCTATACCTTGTCCACAGTCACCATTCTCAGGGGTTAAATAAGAGGAAGCCACAATTTTTCAAAGAAGACTGGGTCTAATTTGTGTGAAGTGGGATTCTTGTCAAGGAGAAAAGCAGTAAGGATTGATCATCTCTGCTAAACCATAATTGTTTTCTAGTGAGTGTTACTCGGGTGGATCCATCAAAGAAGGGAGTAAAGATGGTCACTACTGCTTTAAGATGAACTTGGCAGCTCCAAAATGGCCTCCTTTACTACTGGGGCTATCATAGTGCTTAAAGGAAATTGCGATCGTTACGGTGGGAGTTGAGTAGAATATAATGCATCCTAATATTAGAGTCCATTAGATGTCCCTGGTCCTCCTGGAGCTGTCTGCTCTTACATTAAAGAGTTCATTTCCCAATTTTGTCCTTTTGTAAAATGAGCCCCCCAAAAGGACACTAAGGGCAGTTTACACACCTTGAACCCATTTACTACAACTGCATTAAAATCATGGGGGTCCTGCCTGTTTTTGTTGCTCTTTACATCCCCTGCAATTATTTCCATACACTGTATGCAGATTATGCTATAAAGCTATTTTGGATAAAAAGAAACCAAAATACTAAATTTACCAAGTACCAAAATACCAAATTTGAGAGTAGTTGAAACCAAAGCCATCTCTGCAGTCACAAGTCCCTCTGGAAATAGGGAGACATACCCATATTTTAAAGAAGTTAGCATGATTATAAAGTATCAGCTATAATGCTAACTTTCAGAATCAAAGAATTTTAGATCCAGGGTGTATGAGAGCGACTATTAGAAACTGGAATATTAGTCAGTGTTTTAAGCACAGTTGTCAGAACTCTGGCTTCTGGGGAAAAGGTGTTTCCCATTCAGACAAGTTGGGTAAGCCCTGCATCCTGTATCTTCCTCTCCTTGCATATTCACAAGGAAAGTCAACTTAAGTCAGCATCTCCCAAACTTACTTGAGCAGGGAGCCTTTTTACTCTGCGTATAGCTGTTAACATCCTGCTGCAGGAAATGAGTCCAGTCTCATGGTGGAGGTTCAGAAAATTAAACTCCTTAACGGTAGTTGAAAGAGCCAGTAATGCCAGGATGAGAACCCATTGATGGCTGAAGCCTCCCTCAGAATGGCTGCATGTTTGTACTGACAGCAATGGATTCAAAAGATCCCAAGGCTTTTTTCCTCCTTGAAATACTCCTTCTCCCCGGCCCCTGCAGCATGCAGGATCCTAGATCCCCCATCAGGGGTTGAACCCTTGCCCCCTGCAGTCCTAACCACGGGATCACCAGGTAAGTCCTTTTTTCCCTTGAAATTTATTTTAAAAATAGTTTCTAAAGTATCAAGGATCCTAGTTTAATTTAGAGAGATTTATCCCTCAGCAGATGGAAAATGTGTCAACTGGCTCATTCAATTTGGTAGTACTCTCTATTCATATGCATCAGAAACAGAACCTGAATAGTAAGCGCGGTGGGGAACCTGAAGGCTAAGAAGGCTGTCGGTCTGAGGGGTGGGGAAGAGAAGCCGGTAAGCAATGAAACAAGGAGACATGTAATTACAAATTACAACACGTGCTACGAAGATGATGAACTATGTGCTGTCAGCTTGAGCCTAAATTTGCAATCACTTTTTAATTGACCGCGATTCAGACGAGATCAATAACAGCTGTTTTTATGATTATCTTGATACTCGGCTTCTGCCTACAGTTTGAACCACGTAATAGCCCCTCCCCCTTCTTGTTTTTCCAGCCGGGTGGAGCAAAATGAGAGCGCAGTGAGCCGGCCCAGCCTCTCTCCCAGCCGTCCCCGACGCCCACCATGAACCACTTGGAGGGGGCCGCGGAGGTGGAGGTGACGGACGAGGCGGCAGGCGGGGAGGTGAACGAGTCGGTGGAGGCCGACCTGGAGCACCCCGAAGTGGAGGAGGAGCAGCAGCAGCACTATGCGGGTCGCCCCCGGCGCCGGCGCGCCGTCGAAGACCCTCGCGCCCAGCCTGGGCAGCAGCAGCAGCAGCAGCAGGAAGAAGAGGAGCGTGGGGAGTGCCTGGCGCGCTCGGCCAGCACGGAGAGCGGCTTCCACAACCACACGGACACGGCCGAGGGCGACGTGATCGCCGCGGCCCGCGACGGCTACGACGCCGAGCGCGCGCAGGACCCCGATGACGAGAGCGCGTACGCTGTGCAGTACCGGCCCGAGGCCGAGGAGTACACTGAGCAGGCGGAGGCCGAGCACGCCGAGGCCACGCGCCGCCGCCCGCTGCCCAACCACCTGCACTTCCACTCGCTGGAGCACGAGGAGGCCATGAACGCGGCCTACTCGGGCTACGTCTACACGCACCGGCTTTTCCACCGCGGCGAGGACGAGCCCTACGCCGAGCCCTACGCAGACTACGGGGGCCTCCAGGAGCACGTGTACGAGGAGATTGGGGACGCGCCCGAGCTGGACGCGCGCGACGGTCTGCGGCTGTACGAGCAGGAGCGCGACGAGGCGGCCGCCTACCGCCAGGAGGCCCTGGGCGCGCGGCTGCACCACTATGACGAGCGCTCCGACGGCGAGTCCGACAGCCCGGAGAAGGAGGCCGAGTTCGCGCCCTACCCGCGCATGGACAGCTACGAGCAGGAGGAGGACATCGACCAGATCGTGGCCGAGGTCAAGCAGAGCATGAGTTCGCAAAGCCTCGACAAGGCGGCCGAGGACATGCCCGAGGCCGAGCAGGACCTGGAGCGCGCCCCCACCCCGGGCGGGGGCCGCCCCGACAGCCCCGGGCTGCAAGCGCCGGCGGGGCCGCAGCGGGCCCCCGGCGGCGAGGCGGTGCAGCGGTACAGCAAAGAGAAGAGGGATGCTATCTCGCTGGCCATCAAGGACATCAAGGAGGCCATCGAGGAGGTGAAAACCAGGACCATCCGTTCGCCTTACACCCCCGACGAGCCCAAAGAGCCCATCTGGGTCATGCGCCAGGACATTAGTCCCACCAGGGATTGTGACGACCAGAGGCCGGTGGATGGCGATGTAAGTGTGTGCGGTTCGGGCTCGCTCGGCTCCACGCGCGGCCAGGTGGGGAGACGGGCGCTGGGTGGCGTCGTTTATCGTTAGAAATGACTTGACGACGTAAATGATATCTGGGCATGCTCAGAAACAGCTTGCGCGAAAGAGCCGGTGAGCGAAAACCAGGTGGGAAGGAGTTAAGTGTTGAGAGATTGCGATAAATCAGTGGTTCTCAAAGTGTTACTGGAGCACTTGTTCAGAAATTGATTTCCAGACGCACCTCTTTCCATCCCCTAGTTTCACACTTAGCTTTGAGGCAGGGCCTGTGAATATTTATTTCTAACGTTAGATAAAAAGCAAGTCTGGATTGAGGAAGGAGAGACTTCATTGGAAGGTACTGTTGTAACAAGAACTCTTGAAGTAGCAGAACTGTGGGATCTGCAAGGGTCTCTGCTGCTGCTAAGTTGCTTCAGTCGTGTCCGACTCCGTGCGACCCCATAGACGCCCTCCTACCAGGCTCCTCTGTCCCTGGGATTCTCCAGGCAAGAACACTGGAGTGGGTTGCCATTTCCTTCTCCAGTGCATGAAAGTGAAAAGTGAAAGTGAAGTCGCTCAGTCGTGTCCGACTCTTAGCGATCTCATGGACTGCAGCCTAGGGTTAGGCGAAAGAGGATTCTTTCGTAGGTAGGAGTAAACAAGGCCTGAAAGGACAAGATGTGAGGAAGGGGGATGAAGCATGGCTTGAACGTACTGCCCTTGATAGTGTTTTAATCTGAGAACAGCATTTTCCCAGGAGGGTTTGGTGAGGAGGGGCGGTAACCTGGCAAAAGTTCAGGTACCTGGAAGAAGGTGAGAAGCTTAATCAAAGGTGGTTAATAAGCATTCTCTTTTGACTCATCAGCTCAGCTAATCATTTCTCAGGCAAAGAATGGGAATTTGAGGGGTCTGTGTCTGGCCTTGTCATAGGTAAACAAAAGGGCACCTGTGAGTTACTCAAGTCTTAGGGGAAAGAGATTCTTTGCATAAGGCATATTCACAAACAAAATGGGAGGATGGGGGTCTTTAACCTTTGCTGTTTTCTGGCATCTCAGGGCTCAGGTTAAGTTCAGCATTGTCACTTATAAGTTCCTAGGTGATGCTGATGGCTGCTGGTCCCAGGATCACAATTTGAGAACCACTGTCTTAAATCAGCCCCTTAAAGGTTTAGGATGAATAGTGGCCTTTTTCGGAGAAGGCAGTGGCACCTCACTCCAGTACTCCTGCCTGGAAAATCCCATGGACAGAGGAGCCTGGTAGGCTGCAGTCCATGGGGTCGCTAGGAGTCTGACACGACTGAGCGACTTCACTTTCACTTTTCACTTTCACGCATTGGAGAAGGAAATGGCAACCCACTCCAGTGTTCTTGCCTGGAGAAGCCCAGGGACGGGGGAGCCTGGTGGGCTGCCGTCTATGGGGTCGCAGAGTCGGACACGACTGAAGCAACTTAGCAGCATCAGCAGTGGCCTTTTTAGAGGAAATCAAGGAGATTCTTCTGGGCCCTTTCCAGCCAAAGGATGTCTACAGTTTGTTTGCTTTTTCTTTTTTTTTTCTTCTTGTGACTTAGTTTTCATTTCTGGTGGTACCAGAAGGAGCTTCTCACGTCACGAAAGACATGCTTTTGAACTGAAATTACTTTCTTGTGAAGAGCTACAGAAAGATGTTGCTGCCTCGTCGGCCTTTCACTTTCCATTTTTGAACTATCCAAGAAATTTGATAACTGGGCAAGCTTGGGTGTCACAGACAGAAATAAATCAAGAAGGCTAACCTTTGCCCCTACTACCTGACTCAAAAGATTCTCTTTCTCCTCCGACTCTCACTTTTCCATTCTCTTGAATAATTTTTAAGCACTTTCATTTAAAGTGGGAGCACGGAGTAAAAGAAGGGTCAAGAGGTTAAATTTGGTTTCATTTAATTCTGCATTTTATGATTGCACCTATCTATTTCTGAGTATATCTTTTGGAGTAAGAAGCCATTATTGGAAGCTGTTCATTTTACTTATAGGTAAAAGGCTGTGCAGGTCAGAGATGTCATTTGCCTCCTCTTTTAATAACAGTCAACACTGGCTGTTAGCTGATTAAATCAAGGCACCTTTAAATCATGGGCTTGGTGGCTCAAATGGTAAAGAATGTACCTACCATGCATGAGACCCAGGTTCGATTCCCAGATCAGGAATATCCCCACTCTGGTGTTCTTGCCTGGAGAATTCCATGGCCATAGGAGTCCATGGGGTTGCAAAAAGGCAGACGCAAATGAGCAACTAACACTAAAGTGAAATTTCAACAGTGGCTGTTAGCTGGTTCAGTCGCCTTTAAGGCAGGGTTGGAACAGGCTGGAAAAGGATCTGCATCCTCCCCAGCCAGGGGGCGGCATTGGGTCAGTTCAGCCTCTCAGTGTCTCCCCTCTGTAGTCCCCGCTTACATTCAGTTTAAAATAGGTGTGCTCCTGTGCAGGATTCTGAGTGACCTCCCGTCTCTACGGATTTCTCCTGGCTTGGAGGGATGGAGTGCAGCTAGCATTTTTGCAAATGTAGTAGAAATGGAGCAGGCTTTTAAAAGTAGGGAGCTGGCAGGAGAACACGTTCTAAATCCTTTTAGAAACTTAGAAAGTTGTTGGGAAAAAGCCACAGGAGCATTCGGTACAGATGCTGGCCTCTTCCTTCAGCTTTCTCACCTGTACCAGCTCCGTGAAACGACCTGCTTCACCACCTGGTCCCTGCAACCTGATGATGAACCCACCACACACCCTCCACTAGGGCTGGGGACTTGCTTTTATCCGTTTGAACTAATAAAACAACCCTCTTACAAGTTGTTTCATTCAGAAGGTAGAACTGATTTTAGAATAGTTGGTGATGCTTCAGAATCCCATCTCGTCAGAAATTCAACTTAACACTAAGAAATTGATGAATAGGGCATTCTGAGTTATTAATAGTTAATACAAAGCAAACCCAAAACCCTGTGCCTTAAAGTAATCCACCAGTTGTCTTTAAACCGTCTGAATTTGTGGGTTGCATTTCATCTGTCATGCCATAGAAAAGCCCTTCATTTGCTACCTCTTTGATGTTATTGTGGGGGAAAATACAAGTGTGTACATTCTGTTAGTTTCCACCTCAGCATCAAAAAATATTTACTGAGTGCTCATTTCATATACGCTGTTGTAGAAAATGGAAAAGCACTATTAAAAGCACTGTGGCCTAAAGTCTTTCTGGAGGTACTTGTTAAAAATGGCATTACCACCTTCCCTTTCCAAACCAGAATACCTTAGGTGGGGTCCAGTGATCTGTTCTCTGGGTTTGTTTTCCTTGTTTTTGTTTTGTACATTTTCCCTATGATTCTTGAGTATGTTCAAAAAAAAAAAAAGAATCACTGATTTAAAGGACAAGTATCATGTGGGTAGTTTTTCCATGTAAGCCCCCATGGATTAGAGCCCTAAATCTCATATAACACGGGTGTGGTTTCATGGAATGGTCTCTCCCACTCTGGTTATAGTCAACAGGCCTGGGGAAGGGGCACTGGAATTCCTGTTACAGAAGCAGTGCCTTCTCAAAATAGCATCATCAGAAACCGCAGTGATGCAAATAGACAGAAATAAAAACCACCTGTACTACTACCTGCCAGAGATACCTGCTAATAGCTAAATTTGTTCTTCACACTACTTTTAATTACCTCAGAACTTCAGCGTTTTTCTTACTTGGAGGAAACTGACATCTGCTTGCTACTGAATCCTACAGAATGCGAAAATAGAACTGCTCATTAGCAAGGACTTACTGAATACAGACTAGATGCTCCGCAGTGAGTGGAAATAATTGTTTTCTGAAAAAAAGTACTTTATAAATGCTTTGCTTCTAGTAAAGGCTCTGTTCCAGGTATATGTTTGAGAACTACCTTCCAGTCCCCTTCTTGAAAATATTGTTAATGAATGACTAGTTCTAAAAGTCCCACAGTCTACCCATCTCTCTCTTTTAAAAAAAAAATATTTTTTTAATTAGAGTATAATTGCTTTACAATGTTGTATTAGTTTCCGCTTTACAACAAAGTGAATCAGCTATACATATAGCTATATCCCTTCCTCTTAAGCCTCCCTCCCACCCCCACTCCTGTCCCACCCTTCTA
>SJYC01114375.1:0-14138 GCA_006408675.1 Madoqua kirkii | reverse complement strand
AGTGAACTCCAGGAGATGGTGAAGAACAAGGAGGCCTGGCATGCTGTGATTCATGGGGTCTCAAAGAGTCGGACACGACTGAGCGACTGAACTGAACGGATAAGAAGATGGGGAGCCATAAATTAAAATAGGGTGCCATTTTAGAAGAGAACATTCCAAACATAATTTAATTTAAAAAATGGCAGGAATTTTATAATCCTTTAATGGGATGATTAAAAGACAAAGTAGAAAAAAATCTTCAAAAAAGTAGGATAGTTAAGTCACTAGATGGAAAAAATTGGGAACATAGATAAAATGGAGAAATTATGAAAAGCTATTTCCTCGAGGCAAAGGACATGACAGTTTCCTGACTGGAAAGTTCTACTAGGTGCCTAGAACAATAAAAGACCTACAGAAATTTCAAAACAGAGGGAGAAGGAGGATATTCTTCAGGCTTTCAGAGAGGGAGAAACAGGTTACAAATTATTAGGAAGCACAACAGTGGTATACCCTTCAAAAGCAACACTGGAAACTGGGAGGCCAACACCCAGTCTCACTGAGTTTGGCCCGTTAATTGGCCAACTCCCAGTTAAGTGTGAAGGTGGAGTAAGACTTTTTCAGTTATGCAGAACCCCAGAAAACTTACCTCCCTGGCACCTTTTCTCAGTATGTTTAAGAATTGCTTCCCCCAAAATAGGAGTATAAATCAAACTCAAGAAAGACGATGGGATTGGGAAACAGAATTGCACACAGGAAAGAGACCAGGCATTGCCTGTGATGATAGGGGAGGAGAAGAGAGCTGTGTAGAAAGACAAGGCAGCAACCAGGCCAGCACAGAGTGGACTGGAGTCTGAAGGGCTCCACGTGGGAGGTTTCCAGAAAGCACGGAAATGAGAGATTTCCTAATATTTTAAAAATATTTTAAATCTTTATTTCATTAGGACTTTTTATCTTTGAAGGATATACTACTATAAAATGTTTTTTTAATTTTATATTGGAGTACAGTTGATTAACAGTGTTGTTTATTTTCAGGTGTATGGCAGGGTGGTTCAGTTATACATACACATGTATCTATTCTTTCTGAAATTCTTTTCCCATTTAGGTTATTGCAGAATATTGAACAGAGATCCCTTTGCTATACAGTAGATCCTTGTCAGTCCCAAACTCCCAATTTACCCTTTCCCTGAACCTTTCCCACACCCCACCTACCCTGGTAACCATAGGTTAGTTCTCTAAGTCTATGAGTCTGATTCTGTTTTGTAAATAAACTCAAATAACCATTTGTATCATTTTGTAAAATTCTGCATATAAGTGATATCAAATGATACTTGTCTTTCTCTGTCTGACTTCACCTAGTGTGATAATCTCCAGGTCCATCCATGTTGCTTCATGGCATTAGTTCATTCTTTTTAATGGTTGAGTAATATTCGTGTGTGTGTGTGTGTGTGTGTGTGTGTGTACTCACCACATCTGCTTTATCCATCCATCTGTCCATGGACATTTAGGTTGCTTCCATGTCCTGGCTGTTGTAAACAGTGCTGCAGTGAAAAATGGGGTGCATATCCATTCAAACCATGGTTCTCTTCAGATATATGCCTAGGAATGAAGTTGCTGAGTCATATGATAGTTCTGTTTTTATTTTTTTAAAGAATCTCCATACTGTTCTCCATTAGAGGCTGTGCCAGTTTATACTCCCCTCTGTAGGACGGTTCCTTTTTCTCTACACCCTCTCTAGCATTTGTTATTTATAGACTTTTTGATGATGGACATTCTGACCAATCTGAGGTGATACATCACTGCAGTTTTGATTTGTATATCTCTAATAATTAGCAATGTTGAGCATCTTTTTATATGCCTCATGGCCATCTGTATGTCTTCTTTGGAGAAATGTGTATTTAGATTTTCTGCTCATTTTTTGATTGGGTTGTTTGGCCTTTTGATTTTAACCTTCATGAGCTCTTGTAAATTTTGGAGATGAATCCCTGGTCAGTTAACATCCTTTACAAATATTTCCTTCCATTCTGTGGGTTGTCTTTTCATTTTGTTTATGATTTCTTTTGCTGTGCAAAATCTTTTGAGGTTAATTAGGTCTCATTTGTTTATTTCTATTACTATTTCCATTACTCTAGTAGATGGATCAAATAAGATATTGTGGCAATTTATGTCAGAGTGTTATGCCTATGTTTTCTTCTAAGTGTTTATACTGTCCCATCTTACATTTAGATCTTTAATCCGTTTTAAGTTTATTTTTGTGTTTGGTGTTAAAGAATGTTCTAATTTTTCTTGCATGTAGCTGTCCGAATTTTCCATCACCGTTTATTGAAGAAACTGTCTTTTCTCCATTGTATACTCTTGCCTTCTTTATCATAGATTGGCCATAGGTGAGTGGCTTATTTCTGCACTTTCTGTCCTGTTCCATTCACCTATATTTCTGTCACTAAACTGTGTTTTGATAACTGTAGCTTTGTAGTATAGTCTGAAGTCAAGGTACCTGACTCCTCCAGCTTCCATTTTTGTTTCTCAAGGTGGCTTTGGTTATTCGAGGTCTTTTGTGTCTCCATACAAATTTAAAATTGTTTTGTTCTAGTTCTGGAAAAATGCTGTTGGTAATTTGAAAGGATTTGCATTGAATCTGTAGATTGCCTTGTGTAGTATAGTCATTTTGATAATACTGATTCTTCTAATCCAGGAACAGGGTATATCTGTCCATCTATTTGTGTCGTCTTCAGTTTCTTTCATCAGCGCCTTACAGTTATCAGAGTACATGTCTTTTGTCTCCTTACGTAGGTTTTTATTCATAGAAATTTTATTATTGTTGCAATGGTAAATAGGATTGTTTGCATAATTTCTCTTTCTGATCTTTCATTGTTGTATAGAAATGCAAGAGATTTCCATGAATTAATTTTTTGTCTTGCAACTTTACCAAATTCATTGAGCTCTAGTAGTTTTCTGGTAGCATCTTTGGATTTTGTAGTATCACATCATCTGCAAATAGTGACAGTTTTACTCCTTTGCCAAACTGCATTCCTTTTATTTCTTTTTCTTCTCCACTCTGGTTAAGACTTCTAAAACTATGTTGAATAAAGTGTAAGAGTGGGCATCCGTGCCTTGTTCTTGATCTTAGAGGAAATGCTTTTAGCTTTTCACCATTGAGTGTGATATCAGCTGTAGGTTTGTCATATATGACTTATGTTGAGGTGTTGGCGACTGAACAACATGTCTAGAGAGTTTTTATTGTAAGTGGGTGATGAATTTTGTTGAAAGCTTTTTTCTATGTTTATTGAAATGACATATGGTTTTTATTTTTCAGTTTGTTGGTGTAGTGTATCACACTGATTGATTTGCAGATATTGAAATATTCTTGCATCCATGGGATAAATCCCACTTGATCATGGTGTAAGATCCCTTTAATCATACACCATGTCTGTTTATGTGTCTCTCTTCATCAGTGATATTGACCTGTAATTTTCTTTTTTTGTGGTATCTTTGTCTGGTTTTGGTATCAGGGTGATAGTGACCTCATAGAATGGGTTTGGAAGTATTCCTTCCTCTGCAGTTTTTTGGAATAGTTTCAGAAAATAGGTGTTACATCTTCTCTAAATGTTTAATAGAATTTGCCTGTGAAGCCATCCAGTCCTGGACTTTTGTTTCTTTTAAGTTTTTTAATCACAGTTTCAGTTTAGTACTTGTGATTGATGTTCGTGTTTTCTATTTCTTCCTGGTTCGGTCTTGGAAGATCATACCTAAGAATTTGTCCATTTCTTCTAAGTTGTCTATTTTATCGGCATGTAGTTGCTTTTAGTAGTCTCTTATGATCGTTTGCATTTCAGTGGTGTCCATTGTAACTTCTCCCTTTTGCATTTCTAATTTTACTGATTTGCACCCTCTCCCTTTTTTTCTTGGTGAGTCTGGCTAAAAGCTTTATCTACTTCATTTATCTTCTCAAAGAATCAATTTTTAGTTTGATTTTTTTTTCTATTGTTTTCTTTGTCTCTATTTTTGCTGAGATTTTTATGATTTCTTTGCTTCTAACTTTGAGTTTTGTTTGTTCTTTCTCTAGTTGCTTTAGGTAATAAGGTTCGGTTGTTTATTTGAGAGTTTTCTTGTTTCATGAGGTAATATTGTATTGCTATAAACTTCCCTATTAGAACTGCTTTTGCTGTGTCCCATAGGTTTTGGATCATCACGCTTTTGTTTTCATTTGTCTCTAGGGACTTTTTTTTGTTATTTCTTCAATTTCTTCAGCAATCCATTGGTTGTTTAGTAGCATATTATTTAGCCTCCATGTGCTTGTGCTTGTGTTGTTTTTACGTCTTTTTCTTGTGGTTGATTTCTTACTTTGTAGCACTATAGTGGGAAAACATGATTTGATAGGATTTCAGTTTTCTTAAACTTACCAGCACTTATTTTATGGCCCAGCATATGATCAGTTGTGGAACATGTTCCAAGTGCACTTGAAAAATGTGTATCCCGCTGCTTTGGGATGGAATCCTGTGACAATATCAATGAAGTTCATCTGGTCTAATGTATCTGTTAAGACCTGTGTTTCCTTATTGATTTTCTGTCTGGATGGTCTGTCCATTGATGAAAGCGAGGTGTTATAGTCACCTACTACTGTTGTGTTACTGTTGATGTCTGTTTATGGCTGTTAATATTTGCCTTACATATTGAGGTGCTGTTGCATTGGGTGCATTTATATTTATAATTGTTATATCTTCTTCTTGGCTGATCCCTTGATCATTATGTTCTGTCCCTTGTCTCTTTTAACTTTCTTTAAAGTCTATTTTGTCTGAGTATTGCTCCTCCAGTTTTCTTTTGATTTCCATTTGCATTGACTACCTTTTTCCATCTCCTTAGTTTCAGCCTGTATGTTTCCCCAGATTGTACATGAGTCTTTTGTAGACAACATATATATGAGTCTTATTTTTACATCCACTCAGTCAGTCTGTGTCTTTTGGTTGGAGTATTTAAAGTAATTTTCAATATGTACTTTTTTTCTTTTGTGATTATTATTATTTTATATTCTCAAGGTATAATTGACATAAAACATAATGATGTGATATTTGTATATATTGTGAAATGATTACCACAGTAAGTCTAGATAACATCTGTCATCATACAGAGTTACAGAAATTTTTCTTGGGATGAGAACTTTTACAACCTGTTCCCTCAGCAACTTCCAAATATGCAACACAGTATTATTGATAATTATTAATTAATAATTAGGGCTCAGTGGCAAACAGTCCACCTGTAATGCAGGAGACACAGGAGACGTGGGTTCAATCCCTGGGTCGGGAAGATTCCCTGGAGAAGGAAATGGCAATCCACTCCAGTATTCTTGCCTGGAAAATTCTGTGGACAAAGGAGCCTGGCAGGCTGCAGTCCATGGGGTCACAAAAGAGTTGGATACCACTGAGCAACTAACACTTCACTTTACTTCATACCATCAGTATAGAGACATTATGATGTGAAAAAATGTGCACCTGAAAATCAAAATAGAAAATACACGCCCAGATCACTCATCTCGCCAAAAACACTCATCCTGTTCACAGACCAGGTCTTCTTTTAATGTTGTTTCATTCTGTTGTTGCTTCTTTCTCTTACTTCCCTCTCTGGTAGTTTTTGGGCCTGAGGCGACCCAGCCCACAGGTCTACTGGCTAAGGTGGGGTTAATAGAGTTTATGCCAAGGGGCCCCTTCCCAGAGTGCTACAGCCAGTGCCCTCGTCCCTGTGGTGAGCCCCTGGCAACCTGCACCTCCAGAGGAGACTCTTGACACCAGCAGGCGGTTTTGGTTCAGTCTCCTGTGGGGTCACTGCTGCTTTCCTCGGTGTCTTGGTGCACCCAAGGCTCTGTTTGTGCCCTCCAGGACTGGGGGCTCTGTTTCCCCCGGTCCCGTGGAAGTCTTGTCATCAAAGCCCACTGTGCCCTCCAGGACTGGGGGCTCTGTTTCCCCCGGTCCCGTGGAAGTCTTGTCATCAAAGCCCACTGGCCTTCAAGGTCAGACTCCCTGGGGATTCCCAGTGCATTTTTCAGGTCCCCAGGCTGGGAGTCCTGATGTGGGTTTAGAGCCTTCACAACAGCGGGAAGACTTCTTTGGTATTATCGTTACCCAGTTTATGGGTCGCCCGCTGGGTGAGTAGGGACTTTTATTTTATCACGATTGTGCCCCTCCTGCTGTCTCGCTATGGCTTCTTCTTTGTCTTTGGAGATGGGGTATCTTCTTTGGGTAGGTTCCAGCATCCCCCTGTTGGCGGTTGTTCAACGGCTTGTTGTGCCTTTGGTGCTCTCACAGCCCAAGATGACCACACATCCTTCTGCTCTGCCATCTTGAGCTGGAAGCTTGGTATCTATGTTCTTACTGCCATTTTGTTGATTATTTTCGATTTATTTGTGTAGCTCTTTTTTTGCTGTTCTGTTGTGATTTGATTACTAACTTTAGTGTCATGTTAGGGTTCCTTCAACTTTGTGTGTGTGTGTGTATCTGTTGTAGATATTTGGCTTGCGATTACCATGAGGTTCAGTCATGTCCCACTCTTTGGGACCCCGTGGACTGTAGCCTACCAGTCTCCTCTGTCCTTGGAATTCTCCTGGCAAGAATATACTGGAGTGGGTTGCCATTCCCTTCTCCAGGAGATCTTCCCAATCCAGGGATCAAACATGACTCTCCTGCACTGCAGGCAGATTCTCTACCATCAGAGTCACCAGGGAAGCCCTTTTGATACAGCAGTCTATACAGAAATAAGATTGTTTTAAGTTGTAGGAGTTTTAATTTCAAATACGTTTGCGATATCCTGTATTTGTGCCCTCCCTCTTCTTCTCACAATTGCTAGTTTTGATATCATGATAGTCAGTCACTCAGACATGTCCAACTCTTTGTGACCCAACCAGGCTTCTCTGTCCTTCATTATCTCCCAGAGACTGCTCAAACTCATGTCCTTTGAGTTGATGATGCCATTCAGCCATCTCATCCTGTCTCCCCCTTCTCATCATGCCCTCAATCTTTCCCAGAATCATGGTCTTTTCCACTGAGTTGGCTCTTCACCTGAGGTAGCCAAAGTGTTAGAGTTTCAGCATCAGTCCTTGCAATGAATATTCAGGACTGATTTCCTTTAGGATTGACTGGTTTGATGTCCTTGCAGCCCATGGTACCCTCCAGAGTCTTCAGCACCACAGTTTGAAAGCATCAGTTCTAAAGCGCTCAGCCTTCTTTAAATTCCAACTCCATAAATCCATTCCAGTTCCTATCCATACATGACTACTGGAAAAACCATAGCTTTGCATGTATGGACCTTTGTCTGCAAAGTGATGTCTGCATGTTTTAACACGCTCTCTAGGTTTTTCATAGCTTTTCTTCCAAGGAGCAAGTGCGTTTTAATTTCAAGGCTGCAGTCATCATCTGCAGTGATTTTGAAGTCCAAGAAAATAAAGTCTGTCACTGTTTCCATTTTTTTCCGCATAATTTGCCATGAAGTTGGTCTTAGTTTTTGAATGTTGAGTTTTAAGCCAACTTCTTCAGTGTCCTCTTTCACCTTCATCAAGAGGGTCCTCTTTCACCTTTTCGCCTTTATCTTTAGTTTCTCTTTTCTTTCTGCCATTAGGATGGTTTCATCTGTATATTGGAGGTTATCACTATTTCTCCCAATAGTCTTGATTCCAGCTTGTGATTCATCCAGCCTGGCATTTCACTGCATAGAAGTTAAATAAGCAGGATGGTAATATATAGCCTTAACATTCTCCTTTCCCAATTTTGAACCAGTCCATTGTTCCATATCCAGTTCTAACTGTTGCTTCTTGACCCGCCTACAGGTTTCTCAGGAGGCAAATGAGGTGGTCTAGTATTCACATCTCTTTAAGAATTTTCCACAGTTTGTTGTGATCCACAGTCAAAGGCTTTAGCAATGAAGCAGTAGAAGATATTTTTCTGGAATTCTCTTGCTTTTTCTGTGATCCAGTGAATGTTGGATCTGTTTTCTCTGCCTTTTCTAAATCCAGCTTGAACATTCAGAAATTCTCAGTTCACATACTGTTGAAGCCTGACTTGAAGGATTTTAAGCATTACCTTGCTAGCATGTGAAATGAGCACAATTGTGCAGTATTTTGAACATTCTTTGGCATTGCTTTCTTTGGGATTAAAATGAAAACTGACTCTTTCCAGTCCTGTGGCCACTGCTGAGTTTTCCAAATTTGCTGGCGTATTGAGTGCAGGACTTTAACAGCATCATCTTTTAGGATGTGAAATAGCTCAGCTGGAATTCCATCACCTCCGCTAACTTTGTTTGTAACAATGCTTCTAAGCCCCGCTTGACTTCACACCCTAGGATGTCTAGCTCTAGGTGGGTGACAGCACCATGGTGGTTATCAGGGTATTTATATGTAGGTTATTTTCTACCTTTACTATATGTTTGCTTTTACCAGTGAGCTTTTCCACTCATAATATTCTTGTTTCTAGTTGTGATCTTTTCTGCTTAGAGAAGTTTCTTTAGCATTTGTTGCAAAGCTGATCTGTTAGTGCTGAAATGTCTTCGTTTTGCTTATCTGTAAAACCTTGATTTCTCTGTCAAGACTGAGTCAGAGCTTCTGTTGATAAATCAGCTGATGACATTATGGGGGCTCCCTTGCATGTTATTTGTTCCTTTTGCCTTGTTACTCTTAAACATTTTTCCTTTGATTTTTGTCATTTTGATTACTGTGTGTCTTGGTGTGTTCCTCCTTGGATTTATCCTGCCTGGGACCCTGTGCTTCCTGTACTCAGGTGACTGTTTCCTTTCCCCTGGGAAAATTTTCAGCTATTACCTCTTAAAATATTTTCTCAAGCCCTTCCTCTCTCTGTTCTCCTCTGGGACCCCTGTAATATGAATGCTCTTGCATTTAACGCTCTCCTAGAGCTCTCTGAGACTGTCCTCATTTCTTTATTCTGTTACATGATTTTCACCATTCTGCCTTCCTGCTTGCTTATCCATTCTTTTGCCTCAGTTCTTGTGCTATTGATTCCCTCTAGTGTGTTTTTACTTTCAGTTGTTGTATCGTTCACCACTGTTCTCTAGTTCTTCCAGGTCTTTGTTAAACATCGCATGTAACTTTTCAGTGTGTGCCCCCATTCTTTTTCTGAGATTTTGAATTGTCTTTACTGTCACGTCTCTGATGTATTTTTCATGTAGATTGCCCATTTCCATTTCATTTAGTTGTTCTTTGGGGCCTTATTTTGTTCTTTCATCCTGAAGATACTCCTCTGCTCTCATTTCATTTGACTTTCTGTGATTACGGTTTTCATTCTGCCGGCTCTAGGGTTGTAGTTCTTCCTCTGTCTGCCCCCTGGTGGATGAGGCTGTCTAAGACACTTGTGCAGGCTTCCTGGTGGGAGGGACTGATTCCTGCCCTCTGGCGGATGAAACTGACTTTGTCCCTCTGGTGGGCAAGGCTCTGTCAAGGAGTGTGTTTAGTGGGCAGCTCTGCTGCCGTCTATGGGATCTCACAGAGTCGGACATGACTCAAGCGACTTAGCAGCAGCAGCAGCATGTGCTCAGGATGGCTTTAAGCAGCCTGTCTGCTATGGGAAGAAGCAGCCTGTTGGTTGTTTAGCTGAGGTATCCCAGCTCTGGAGCTACAGGCTGCTGGGTGGGGCCAGGTGTTGGTGAGAAAACAGCGACTTTCAGGAGAGCTCCTGCTAGTGAATGTTCCACAGACACTGCCACCAGTGTCTCTGTCTGCAGTGAGCTGCAGCCACCCCCTGCCTGTGCAAGAGACCCTCCAGTACTAGCAGATGGGTCTGGCCCAGTGTCTTACGAGGTCACTGCTTTTTTTCCCTAGTTCCTGGTGTGCACAAGATCTTGTGTGCCTTCCAACAGTGGAGTTTGTTTCCCCAAGTCCCATGAAATTCCTGCGATCAAGCTAGATTCTCTGGGGGCTCCTCCTCCCATTGCCAGACTCCCAGGCTGGGGAGCCTAATGTGGGGTTCAGAACTTCCATTCCTGTGGGAGAGCTTCTGTGGTACAATTATTTTCCAGTTTGCGGGTCATCCACTCATCAGATATGGGATTTGATTTTATCATAACTGTGCCCCTTCTACCATCTCACTGTAGCATCTGCCTTTAGGAGTGTGGGGTATCTTTTATTGGTACCTTTGAGCATTTTTTGTTGATGATTTTTCAGCAGTTAGTTGTGATTTTGATGTTTTCGTAGGAAGAGATGAGCTCATGTCCTTCTACTCTACCACTTGTCTCTGTCCTGGATTTCCTAATATATTTGTACTGGAGGAATCTTAGATTGCCTTTGAGTTTGGCATAAGTTATTGTTCAGAACATAGAAAACTAAGCAAATGGAAAAACAATTCAGCTACTTACCTCACTAAAAGCATTTGTTATGCAAGAAATGCAATAATACACTGTGTGTGTCTCAGAGAAGAGCATGTGCATAGTCTTCAGAATGCAAACACCCAATATTGATTAACCAAAACCGGTATCATTGAGTAGATGAGGGAGGGTATAGTATAAAGGAGATAAATCCTAGTCTTTTCTAGTAGAAGCCAAGAAATAATATCTGCAATTGAAAAATGAAGGTGAAAGCGTCATTCATTCAGTTGTGTCTGACTCCTTGCGACCCCTTGGACTGTAGCCCACCAGCCTCTTCTGTCCATGGAATTCTTCAGGCGAGAATACAGGAATTTGTTGCCATTTTCTTCCACGAGGGATCTTCCTGACCCAGGGATCAAACCCAGGTCTCCTGCATTGCAGACAGATTCTTCACCAGGAGAGCCCTGGGCAATGATGTAAGCAGTTGAAAATCCAGGTGAGGCCGTGTAAACACAATCTTTACGCCTGTGGAAGCAAATACAGGGAGAAATGCTGAAAGGAAACCATGGAGCGCGGAGGAATACAGAAAAGGACTTTGGTTTTTGCCGTAAATCTTATAATACCATTTGACTTTCAAAACTATGTTTCTGTATTTCTTTGCTTTATGTTTTAAAAATAAGAGTTGGAATCATTATGCAGAGATCAGTCACTGTATAAAGGGATTATTTCCACATTACTGTCCACTTTCTTGAAAAAAAAATGAAGGCAAACATTTCTGTATATTATATGCACAATTTGTAGAAAATGACTACTGTATTACCTCTGTTATACGATGAGCTAAGTGTTCTGAGTTTTTTCATTTTAATTTCATGCTGTGTTTGTATATGCTTTGCGTACACACACTTAAATTTGGCTTATATTACGCACATACGAGTAAAGAGGCAAAAGTAGGTCAAGGAGTGGGCTGTACTACTTCAGGTGAAGAACCCTAATTGGTAAGTGGATTTGCATCTTGACAGTGAAAACCCTGAAGGGTTCAGGATCTGTGGGTTTGATAATGGGCTTAGAGTGTGGAAAACTGCTGAACACACGTGGGAAGGATGGCAGCGAGAATATGAATAGCTGCCGTGAGAAAGATGTTTGCTGAGGTCTAAGTGGATGCATTGATTTCTCCTCGGGTTTATATACTTACTTAGGTTAACGGTCCATACTTTTAAAATGAAATGTTTTCAACGTGCCTGCCTTTACCAGAGTACATATAACAGCCCATTCTGCAACTTAGGGTCAGCAATAAATTGCCATATCCCTGCCAATGGCGAGGAGTGCTCTTAAATAACAGAACTTCATTGTCAGTAACAACAGCAACAAAAATACACTTTTCTATGAACTGCGAGGACCTGATGCGACCAGCGTAATGTTTCTAAACATGCCATGATCTTGCTGTTACAACTTGGAAATGAAAAGATTTGACCTGGAAGTCCCTATCAGAGAGCAAATGTATAGTTTATTTCAATCATGAAAAAGCCAAAGGAGCTAGAAGAATGCGTAGCTTTTGCATTCTCCTCCTGGATTTGAAGTTTTGCTGATTAATCTCACCTTTTGAGTGTTACCTGTCAGGTCAGCTCTTGGCGTGCCCTGTCTACAGGACCAAGCAGTTGTCTCCCCACTGTCATCAGATCATCACTGTATTGGAATGATCGGGGCAAACTGGTCTGATGATCTGCACAGCAGAAGGCAAGATCTCCAGCTACCCTGTGCTCAATGGAATGAAGATAAGTGATGGGAAAGATTGATTTTTTTAACCCCAGGCTCCAGTTTTTTCTCTTGACCTGATCCCACTCCCAAGAGGAATCTTTCGCAACTTTGTAATGAATTGTCTCACTAGTCAGTGTATCTGTGAAAATACTGTGCGGGGGAAATACGGGGAAAGCAACAGGGAAGGAAATGGATGATTTCACCAGAGAGATTTTGTTATCACTTTCCAGATAGAATCACAGCACATGGGACCACAATTTGGGTGTCTTGACATGCTTGCTTAATACGCTGGGACTCCAGAAACTTCCCAGGAGTCTTTAGGAAAATTGCATCAGCTCTCCCAACTGTCCACCCTTGGTATTTTCTGTAAGTGGGCTGGGGCTGTATAGGGAACGAAACAGAAGGTACAGGGAGAGGAGCAGATAGATCATAGATAATTGAGTTCCACATGTAACCCAATTAAATCCTGGACCCATGTCGTCCTGGGGAATTATGAAATGCACTTTATCCATAAACGTGATCATCTTTTAAATGGGAAGTGATCCCATTACAAGTTTAACTGACATGTTCTTAATACAGAGATGTAGCTTGTCAGTCCACTTTCTTTGAAATACGGATTTTCCCTGACCACTTTGTTGAGAGCAGCCGTAGAGAGGATGTTATTTTGACAAAAGCCACCTTGCTCTCCCAGAGTCCCACTGGTCTTTGACATATTTTACAGCTTTAGAAGACAAATCATCCTGGATGTCTATGCCCTTTATCTTGGGCAAAGACAGACATTCCTCTAGGAAGTAATTTCCTCATGTAAATTTCAAGTGTGATTAAGCAGACCCCACTGGACAGAGACGACAAGGCTTCTTTGCTTTGTATCCCCACCCCACCCTGCATTGGCTTACTCATTGGACTAGTAATTACAAATCCTAAATCTGTTCTTGTTTACACAGACTTACGTCTGTACTCCACTTCTTAAACTGGCTCTCACTTCTGTCCAGATTGCATTCCTATTTAGTGCAGGCAGGGCCCTACTCTTCGAATAGATAGATTCCAGGATTCTTGATTAGAATCTCTGGAGTTTGGTCTTACCATCAGTATTTCTAAGGCCCAATCAAAATTTGTTGTTCTGGTTTAGTTGCTGAGTCATGTCTGACTCTTCTTTGACCCCGTGAACCCACGTGGCTCCTCTGTCCATGGGATTTCCCAGGCAAGAATACTGGAGTGGGTTGCCATTTCCTTCTCCAGGAATCAAACCTGTGTCTCCTGCCTGGCAGGTGAATTCTTTACCTCTGAACCACCTGGGAAGCCCCAGAACTGGTAACCACCAGCTTAAACTGTAAACCGCAGTTTAACACTTGATTCTTTGCTATCTTACTTTCTACTTGTCTCACATGCATTAGCCACTGTCAATCTATTGAAGGTGTAGTGTTTTCTCCTCTTCTTAACTCAGAGCAAATTGCACAATGTTGATGATGCTCAGTAAGCACTCATTGTATGTAAATCTTAGCCCTGTCATTGACCTGCTGCAACTCAGCTGAGTTGGTCAGCTGCTTTCTTCCTCGACTTCAGTTTCTTCATCAGTAAAATAAGTTTATCAGATTTTTCCCCCCAGAATTATGGAGCACAGTGTTTTTGCAAATCCTAAGTCATCCATGGAAATGTGAAGTCAGAATTACAACTTTAGGGTATTTTGTTGCCTTGAAAGTGAAAGTTGCTCAGTCATGTCCGGCTCTTTGCGACCCCACGGACTGTATAGTCCATGGAATTCTTCAGGCCAGAACACTGGAGTGGGTAGCCTTTCCCTTCTCCAAGGGATCTTCCTAGCCTAGGGATTGAACCCACGTCTCCCGCATTACAGGCAGATTCTTTACCAGCTGAGTCACAGTGGAAGCCTTTAGTAGGTCGAAATTCATTTAACATTTAGGGCTGGTCAGTGGCAGACTGAATTAGAGAAGTTGGCTGTTAGCACGCTTTCTCCACTTTGTTTTCTGTGAGCACTCACATGGTACTGCCCATCTGCTCAGGCACTCTGAATGACTCAGGGTCTCCATTTCCACCTTAAGCAGCACTATATTGTCATATTGTAAGTGCTTCCCCTCCCCCCGCCCCTCCCCCTGCGC
>SJYC01114374.1:0-34257 GCA_006408675.1 Madoqua kirkii | reverse complement strand
TCTGATTGATTAAGTCAAACAAAACTGCTAATTAGTGATAATGGCACTTTGCACCACTCCCTTCAGATAACATTTAGCTTTTATTGATGTCCCCAATTCCAGAGACCAATTGTAAATCTTTTGAGGCAGGAAACGATTTTGGCACTAACACTTGTTAGTCGGAAACAAGCCACTCTCCTGCTGAGAGGGAGGTATTGCCCAAATCCTGCGAAGTGAGGGCTTGATGTTAACACCTGTCCTGATCATGTATACTTTTGTGCCTAAAGTTTTTCTTTCTTTTTTTGAGAAAGATGATGTGATGAGTCTGGAGAAGCATCCTGGCTTCATCTCGGCCTTGGTTTCCTTGGTGTCATCTGCTCCCTGTCCTCTCTCCCTTCCCTTTGCCCTCTCTCCCTTCCCTCTGCCCTGAATTCAGCATCAACCTACATGGATTTGATTGTTGTTCTTGTTGCTAGGAAACTGTTGACCAAGGTCAAATGTACATGCTGATTTAAGGCTTGTTAGCAACATCTTATCCTGTTGTGATTGTGTTGTCAAGTGTATGTGAATGAGTGAAAAGAACTGTTTTTGCTGCTGAAGGATTGTTTTCATGAAGGATTCCTGTAAAAGTATCTTTCTCTGAGAGGTCCTTTTTGCCAGTTCACATCTCCTCAGGGAGCTCTGGCCAGCCATAGATTTTCCAAGATCTGAATAGCAAAGGACGGAGTTGAAATGGGATCAGTAGTCAAGTAGACAGATTTCAGAATGAATTATGTGTTCTGTTGAGGCCTGATTTCCCTAAGTGGATAAATTCTCAGCTGGAATGTGATGTATTCTTAGCAGGTAGGAGTCAGGAAGGAGAGTCTTCCTAAGAGAGTCAGCTCGCTTTTGTGTCATTTTGTGGCTTGAAAAGGACTAGACCCCAAGCATCCTTAACTCAGAGTGTTCTCCTGGCTTGCTGCAGAAGAATATGCATCCCAGTATAGGTTCTAAAATCAACTTCATTCTACGATATGGTTCATACTGTTTAGAAAAGCGGGGCTGGCAGACCCTCTAGGTTAGCATCCCAGAAGCCTATCCAAAAGCACAACTTCAGAACCAAAGGATCTGCTGTCAGGACAGCAAAAATGGGCCGCGTGGACTTTGCCAGATAGACCTCAGAAACCAATAAGAAACCTCTTCTTAGGTGAATGATAGCAGAGGAATAAATGTGCTCTCAACCATCTGCCATGCAGACTGCCACGAAGTGATTGGGTTGAGCTGTTACTTCCCTTGCTAACACGTTTGGTTAAATAGAGCACGAGCTACATAAAAGACACTGTCTGTGAGTAAGAAGTAGCCTGGCCACAGAGCCACACTATTCTTTGCTTTGTCATTGAACCAGAGAGAGTGGTGACTACTGTATCTCATCAGAAATTGAAGGTCTCTCTCAACTTATCATCTGCACATTTAACATATATTTTCGAGTTCCTCCTGTTTCTCAGTGTACAAGACGCTAGGGATATAGCAGGCATGGAGATGCAGGTGCTGTATAAACACACACAGACCCTGCCTGTGCAGAGTTTATGATCTGTTCCAGGCTAGTTCTTTGAGCCCTCAGTCCAACCTCCAGGCCTCCCCTGCTCTTCAGGCTTTCCTCTGAAGCCACCTTTAATGTCTTAGCTACTTACAGCTGTGTAACAAATTGCCCTAGAACTTAGTGGCATGAACCATACCGTGGCGATTATCTCACAGTTTCTGTGGTGCAGATTCCAGCGTTACTCCTCTGTTTTGGGGCCTCTCTGAGACTGCAGGCAAGGGGTCAGTGGTCTGTAGTTATCATAAGGCTCACCTGGGGAAAGCCCTTTTCCCAGTGAGCCTGTTGGCAAGGTACAGCTCCTCACCGGCCTTTGGAGTGAGGACCTTGGTTCCTAGCTGACTGTTGCCCATAGGCATCCTTGTTCTGTGCCACATGGGTATTCTCCTTGGCTGCTTGTGTTAATAAAGTATGCCAGCTGAGTCTGTTAGCAAGCTGGGCTGTAAAAGACTGTGACTTCTAATTACAGAATGACATCCCCATCACCTTTGCCATATTTAGAGTAAATCACTAGCCCACACTCCCTCCCCAGGAAGAGAATTACACAAAGGTCTGTATACCAAGAGTTGGGGATCACAGGGCCATTCGAGAAGTCCATCTACTCCATTTGATGTCTTGTCATCACCTTGTGTTGGCAAAGACCGGCTGGGCCTAAAACCAGCAGCTGCTGGCCTCATCCTCGTCAGTTGACTTCTTCAGCCATTCCCAACTCATAGGCTGTATTAATTTTGTTATCTGGCCAGGATCTGGGCAGATCCTGTGGGCCAGCAAAGAATGACGCCAAAGTGGTGCGAAAGAGAATGGGGTGAGAGGCAGGTGGCTACATCAGAGCCAGCTGGGATTCAGAAGAACCTGTGGAAATGGGGAGGAAGAGGGATTGTCCTGAAGGGAAACGCACAACCACATGCATTCTTAAGTAGAAGCATTTTAACTTTATTGTCAGGGACTTCCAGGGCCAAAAGATTTTGCCATAAAGAGTGCTTCTTAAGCTAAGGCAGAGCTTTCAACCACTGTTCTGCTGATCCCCCTGGACTTTGGGGATGGGGGAGCCCTGGACCAATGGATATGTTGCTTTCAACTCTAGCAGCATCAGTTGGGGCTCCAGACCCTCTCTGAGTGACACAGAATGTTGTCTGAATGTTATCATCTCTCCACACGTCATGACACAAAAAGAGGTGGCAAGGCGCCTAGGATGAGGGGTCTTGCTAGTGCTGAGAGAACAGCCTGGCTGACATCCTGGTGCCCTGAGTCCTGCCCTAGATGTGGGTGTGGCTCCCATTCTTTGTGTTCCCATCTCAACCGTCATCTTGTTGTGGGGGCCGTTTTCCATCGCAGGTGTTATCCATTATGGATGAGGCATGGAGAAGGCCGTGGTGAATAATTCAGCAGGTTTCGGGTGCAGATTGAACATTAAAGGGAAAGAAAGGCTGAAAAGAAGAGAGCCAGGGGAAGCATTCTGGATTCTGTTGCAACAAGAGGATGCTATGTGAAGGTGCTTTCTGTAACTTTCCAGAAGATCTGCTTTTCTTTGTAGTCTCTCTAGTGATTTTTAAGTCTTAGATGTGATGGTGGTTCTCTGGTTAATAACTGAAAAAATTCCAACCTTCCACAGCAACAGTGAAGATTCTGATGACTTCAGCCTGTCCTGAGTGGTTCATGAGTTCAAATCAGAGCAGTTTTTAAGAGTGATAATGGCAGATTGGTTCTACCCTTGAGCCGGGGGAGTTCAGTGGTAGGGGTTATTCAATCTGGACACTTGAGAATCAACACCCAAAGGTTTTCTGTCTTTTAAATAATTGACAGAAAAAAGACAGTATCTGGAGAAATGCCCAGTGCTATAAATTCAGAGGAAATACCTCCTGCATTGCTCACCATTTAGAACAAGCCTCCTTGAATGGGGCTGACAGCCGCAAGTTTTGCAGCAGGCTGACCTAGATTATAGTAGGTACAATCTGACTGTGAGCAGAGCGGTCAGAAACACAAGAACATTCAAGGAGGGCAGAGAAGTGCCTGAGGACCTGCTCTCTCTGGCCTGGCCTACAGAGTTGTCCACAGCGCAGGAAGCTGTCACCTAACATGGGTGGATTTTCCAGTTGTGGATCGTTCAGGTTCTTTGCTTCCCTCTCTTCTGTGTTTTGACTCTTGCGGTTCATCAGGTAAACTAGGGAGAGAGACCTGTCATCCTGTCTCATAACGGGATTGGTGAGAAAGAAGGCTGGAGCCATCTGTTCCAGTGAGTGTCTTGCATGTTCTGTGCCCTTCACCTTTTGTGCAGCCACAGCCTCCCCCATTGCTATGGCTGGTTAAGAGGTGATTGACTCTGGGAGGTCTGTCTGTCTGTCTTCAGCACCAACCTGCCCAGCTCTGTTTCCATTAGTTCCTTCCAGCTCAGTTCCACCTGTATTATTCTTGTTTTTCCTGAGAATAAGTGGACACAGTCCAGCTCTCAAAGCCAGTTTGCATTGCCAGTTCCCTACTGTTGTTCAGTTACTCAGGAGTGTATGACTCCTTGTGACCCCATGAATGGCAGCACTCCAGGCCTCCCTGTCCTTCACTGTCTCCCAGAGGTTTGCTCAAACTCATGTCCATTGAGTCAGTGATGCCATGCAACCATCTCATCCTCTGTCACCCGCTTCTTCTCCTGTCTGCAATCTTTCCCAGCATCAGGGTCTTTTCTGAGTCAGCTCTTTGCATCAGGTGGCCAAGGTATTGGAGCTTCGGCATCAGTTTCAATCCTTCCAATGAATATTCAGGGTTAATTTCCCTTAGGATTGACTGTTTGCTCTCCTTGCAGTCCAAGGGACTCTCAACAGTCTTCTCCAGCACCGCAGTTCGAAAGTGTCCATTCTTTGGTGCTCAGCCTTCTTTATGGTCCACCTGTCACATTCATGTACAACTACTGGAAAAACCATAGCTTTGACTACCAAGGCCTTTGTTGGCTGAATCTGCTTTTTAATATACTGTCTAGGTTGGTCATAGCTTTTCTTCCAAAGAGCAACCATCTTTTAATTTCATGGCTGCAGTCATCATCTGCAGTGATTTTGGAGCCCAAGAAGATAAAGTTTGTCACTGTTTACATTTCTTCCCCACCTATTTGCCATGAAGTGTTGGGACCAGATGCATGATCTTAATTTTTTGAGTGTTTGGTTTTAAGCCAGCTTTTTCACTCTCCTCTTTCACCTTCATCAAGAAGCTCTCGAGTTCTTTCGCTTTCTGCCATTAGGGTGGTGTCATCTGCATATCTGATGTTATTGATATTTCTTCTGGCAATCTTGATTCCAGCTTGTGCTTCATCCAGCCCAGCATTTCGCATGATACTCTGTATATGAGTTAAATATGTAGGGTGACAGTATGCAGCCTTGACATTCTCCTTTCCCAGTTTTGAACCAGTCCATTGATCCCTGTCTGGTTCTGTTACTTCTTGACCTGCATACAGGTTTCTCAGGAGACAGGTAAGGTGGTCTGGTACTCCCATCTCTTCAAGAATTTTCCAGTTTGTTGTGATCCACATAGTCAAAGTCTTTAGTATAGTCAATGAAGCAGAAGTAGATATTTTTCTATGATCCAACGGATGTTGGCAATTTGATCTCTGGTTTCTCTGCCATTTCTAAATCCAGCTTTCACATCTGAAAGTTCTCAGTTCACATACTTCTGAAGCCTAGCTTGGAGGATTTTGAGCATGACTTTGCTAGCATGTGAAGTGAGTGCAATTGTGCGGTTGTTTGAACATTCTTTGGCATTGCACTTTTTGGGGATTGAAATGTAAACTGACCTTTTCCAGTTCTGTGGCTGCTGCTGAGTATTCCAAGTGCAGAACTTTAACAGCATCATTCTTTTAGGATTTGAAATAGCTCAGCTGGAATTCTGTCACCTCCATTAGCTTTGTTTGTAGCAATGCTTCCTAAGGCCCACTTGACTTCACACTTCAGGATGTCTGGCTTTACATGAGTGAGCACACCATCATGGTTATCCAGGTCATTAAGACCTTTTTTGTGTGATTCTTTTGTGTATTCTTGTTGGCGTGTATTGAACCATGTTGACCATGGGGGCAGCTTCTTTTTGTGTTTGTGTATCTGACTTGCCATTTCCGCTTATTCAGATTTCAGTGTGAGGGTATTCAGCAAATGCGAAGAGGTGGGGAGGGTCCACTCTCAGCATCCTGCGCCCCCAGGCCCTGGCTGGCCACATGCCCAGGTTTGTTCTGACACGGGCTCTGAGCGAGCCTCTTTTTCCCAACTCCCGCCCCTTCCTTCCATATGAACTGGATGCTCTTTTCACAGGTTCTATAAACATAGCAGAGTTTAGAGTGTGTGAAAGTTTCTGGTAGCACCTCAGAACCGAGTTTATTTTCCTCCAGAAATAGGAGGGGTTACTGCCAGAAGAGGGAGGCCAGTCCCTTCTCAGAAACATCAGGTGATGATGCTCCAGCGGTGACGCACGACTGCCGGGACCATCGGGCACTGAGGGGTTAATGCAGCTGGGTCAGACACCCTGGGAGTTGGTTACATCTCCTGTTACAAGTTACCTTATTGACTTGGCCATCTAACACCACTGGAAACAATCCACCAGACACAACGCTGGGGTCAGGAGTTAGCCTCAGCTCACAAGTAGATGCTCAAGAGCTGGCCCTGCTACCCAGAGAGTACCCATAAAGATGGAGAATTTCTGGATGTACCAATTTGAGTGTCACGAAGATGAGGTAGGTGGATCCTCAGCTTCACAGCTATTTGCTGCTTTGCTCTTGGTTTTCTTCTAGTCCTATCAGATTGTTCGTTTTCTGCATTTCCCTTGACAGTAGGAGTAAGTGAACAGAGCTGGAATAGGATGGGAAGAGATGTAAACAGGTTTGCCTGTTGCTGGTAAGTCCAAGACGACCTGAAAAAAGAAAAGCCTGACCACTTAGAAAGATTGAAATTGCTTCCTCTCCATCAGCGTCACATTGTTATTTGCTGCGTTCTGATAAATGAGTTCATTTAGGCACTGTAGCCTCTAATTCCAGACTCTTTGTTGTGTCTTTTGCTTCCGTAATGCTAATGAAAATGAATGGAAATTAGTGCCTTGCACGTTAGGAGCTGATTTGCTAATAAATGAGTTGATGGGCAAAGTGAGCCCAGTATAGTACCTAGCACATAGTAAGCTGTCAACAAATAGTAGCTATTATTGTTTTTAGTAGATAACGTGTTATTACAGCAAATGGTTTGCTCTTAGCTACATCTCCTAATACAAACTAAAAGCCTCTTTGGTTTTCCTCTCACCGAGCTCACGTTCAGTATGGCCTGAGGATGCTCGTGCAGGAGGACCATCAGGGGTATGGACCTAGATGGAAAATGAACATGATGGAGGCCTCCTCATAAATGAGTCCATCACAAGTTATAATGCATTTCAAATAAATGCAGTGAGGCTATTTCAAAGGGGGAAAGATAACACTGGTTATAGATCAGCTTTAACAGATAAGTTATCCAATGTTTCAGGAATGACTTTAGTTAATAGTTAATTGGTCAATTTTTTTTCCTTTGAGTCAAATTAGTCAATTTTTTTTTCCATGTTCTGAAACATGGTTTCAGAAGTGTAGAGCTCTTCAGGTGTGATAAAATGATGATCTGTGTGGTCCCCTGAAGAGGAAACAGCCTGTACCTAGGAGATTGCTGCAGTGCCAGACTTTCTCCGAGCTGCTGGATGGACTGGATCCATCAGTCCGCAGTCTTGCGGGGGGTTTATAGGACTTGGGACTGGGAATGTGAACGTTTTCCCTGTGGGAAAAGAAAATGGAAATGCTTAGAATATTCTGACAGTTATCTCAAAGTGTTCCATTGGTATTAATTGAATCCATTATAAATGTGTATATAAAACACTTCATTAGGCCCAGGCTATTATCATTTTAATGACATAATTATGCCCCTACAATGCCTATGCTAACTTTCCTGCTTCACCACATTAAGGAAATACAAATGTGCATTGATAATACAGTTTGAATGGAAAGTGAATAATTATGGGTTTCTTCAGCAGTTTTGATTTTCAGAAGCAAAAACATATCTTGGAGCAAGAAAAAACTAATCATGTATTTGTTTTTTTTTCAATAATCATAACATAGAATAGGTTAATTTAAAACGCTTCATATTGCATTTACTTGAGGAAAAGGATAACGCTGGTTAGACTGATATACATACTGAAAAAGCTATCTGAGAACACCAGAGACACAGAAGTCACCCCCCACGCCCCACCCCACCCCCAAAGTGGAAGTTTCTCAGAGAGACTAGAAGAGCCTATACTGTGACCTGCCCTAGGTAATCCCCTGACTTTGGAAGTCCATACGCATTCTTTGGCACTCAGCCTTCTTTATGGTCCAGCTCTCACATCCATACGTGACTACTGAAAAAACCATTGTGGCTGCAGTGGTAAAGAACCCACCTGCCAATACAGGAGACAGAAGAGACACAGGTTCACTCTCTGGGTCAGGAAGACCCCCTGGAAGGGGAAATGGCAACCCACTCCAGTATTCTTACTTGGAAAATTACATGGACAGAGGAGCCTGGCAGACTACAGTCCATGGGGTCACAAAGAGTTGGATGTGACTGAGCAACTAACACTTCGTTTCTCATATCCACATGTGACTGGAAAACCATAGCTTGGTCAGGAAGACCCCCTGGAAGGGGAAATGGCAACCCACTCCAGTATTCTTACTTGGAAAATTACATGGACAGAGGAGCCTGGCAGACTACAGTCCATGGGGTCACAAAGAGTTGGATGTGACTGAGCAACTAACACTTCGTTTCTCATATCCACATGTGACTGGAAAAACCATAGCTTTGACTATATGGAACTTTGTCAGCAAAGTGATGTTTCTTCTTTTTAATACGCTAAGTTTGTCATAGCTTTCCTTCCAAGGAGCAAGTGTCTTTTAACTTCATGGCTGCAGTCACCATCCATAGTGATTTTAGAGACCAAGAAAATTAAAATAAAGTTAGACCATAAAGAAGACTGAGTGCCGAAGAATCGATGCTTTCGAACTGTGGTGCTGAAAGAGAAGACTTCAGAGTCCCTTGGACAGCAAAGAGATCAAATCAGTCAGTCCTGCAGGAAATCTACCCTGAATATTAATTGAAAGGACTCATGCTGAAGCTCCAATACCTTGGCCACCTGATGAGAAGAGCCTGCTCATTGGAAAAGACCCTGGTGCTGGGAAAGATTGAGGCCAGGAGGAGAAAGGGATGACAAAGAATGAGATGGTTGGATGAAATCATTGACTCAGTGGACATAAATTTTAGCAAACTCTGGGAGATAGTGAAGGACAAGGAACCCTGGCATGCTGCAGTCCATGGGTTCACAAAAAGTTGGATACAATTGCGTGACTGATCAAAAACAAAAATGAAATCTGTCACTGCTTCCATTGTTTGCAATGAAGTGATAGGACCAGCTGCCATGACCTTAATTTTCTGAATATTGAACTTTAAGCCAGGTTTTTACTCTCCTCTTTCACCCCCTTCAGGAGACTCATTAGTTCCCCTTCACTTTCTGTCATTAGAGTGGTATCATCTGCATATCTGAGGTTGTTGATATTTTTCCCAGCAATCATGATTCCAGCTTAGCGTCATCCAGCCTGGCACTTCCCATGATGTACTCTGCATACATGTTAAATAAACAGGCTGACAATATACAGCCTTGGCGCACTCCTTTCCCGGTTTTGAACTCATCCGTTGTTCCATGTCCAGTTCTAACTGTTGCTTCTTGACCTACGTGCAGGTTTCTCAGGAGGTAGATAAGGTGTTCTGGTACTCTGATCTCTTTAAGAGTTTTCCACAGTTTGTTGTGATCCACATAGTCAATGGCTGTAGCGTAGTCAATAAAGCGGATGTTTTTCTGGTATTCCCTTGTTTTATCTATGATCCACAGATGTTGTTAGTTTGATCTCTGGTTCCTTTGCCTTTTCTAAATCCAGCTAGTACACCTGGAATTTCTTGGTTCACATACTGCTGGAGCCTAGCTTGACGGATTTTGAACATTAATTACCTTGCTGGCATGTGAAATGAGCACAACTGTGCAGTAGTTTGAGCATTCTTGGGCATTGCACTTCTTTGGGATTGGAATGAAAACTGACCTTTTCCAGGTCTCCTGTATTGCAGGCAGATTCTTTATTATCTAAGCCACCAGGGAAGCCCTGTATATTCAATATTCTGTGATAAACTGTAGTGAAAAAGAACATGAAAAAGAATGTGTGTGTATATATATATATAACTAAATCACTGCTGTACAGCAGAAATTAGCACAACACTATAAATCAATAAAATAAATTAAAAATAAAGTAGTGACAAGAACCCTGAGCTACATGTACCCACGGACTTCCATATGAGCACGAGAGCAATGCTGCATATGTCTAGAACATGCTTTGTATGTAAACCTTTTGTGTGTGTGTGTTTCCTTTTTTCCTCTGATATTAAAGAATTGGTGCCCATGCATCCTTCCATATATTTAACACTTTTCTGGAACACCTTTTGTATTTTTTATGGGGAATCCTGATTAAGCACTTGAAGAAGAAAATGTAAGTCATAAATTCCTCCTTCAAAGTGATTATTAAATACTGTAACTAAAGTGTTATCTAATAGTATTATAATTTCATGAAATATAATAGAGAAAGTGATGCACCATAAGAATGGCACAGATAAAATACAAGCAATTCTCATAGGAGAGGGATTCATTTTGCCTAAGAGAACTGGAAAGACTTCATGAAAGAACTAGTATTTGAAGTGGGCCTTTGGAGGGTTCTGAACATGTAGAGTTCAGATAGGAGCATAAACAAAGGTTCACAGCAGAAACTCACAGGGAACAGAAAGGAGTTCAGTGGCTTGATCATAGACAATGAGAACTTGGAAGGGTGGAAAATGGTAAAGAAATTAAGGCCAAACCTTTGATGCTTAAGTGCCAAGGTAAAAGAGTCTGGGATTTATTCTTTAAGTTAAAAGGAACCACCAAAGTTTTTGAATTGAGGAATGAATTCCTCAGAGCTTGTCAAAATTGTGTTTAAAATAATGAGAGGAAATAGGTGCTTCATGAGAGGTCTCAGTGTCTTAACTCAGTTTGGCCTGATGTAACAAGATAGCAGAAATTTCTCACAATTTTGGAGCCTAGGAGGTCTGAGATGAGGGTACAAGGATGGTCAGCTTCTGGTGAGTGTTCTCTTCCTGGTTTGTAGATGGCCATCTTCTTGCTGTGTTGGGGTGGAAGGCAGTGAAAGAGGAACCAAGTTCTCTTGTGCCTCTTATAAGGGCACTAGTCCTGTTCACAAGGGCTCCATCCTCATGACTAATCACCTCCCAGAGGCCCTACCTCCCCATTTCATCCCACTGCGGGAGGGGGACAGGTTGAAGTTTTAATATGAATGTTTGAGAGGGACATTATCCATAACACTGGTGAAGAATGTTCACGAGTTCTTAGTGTTTGGGTTACATGTTATATGTCAGCTATTTGGTGACTTTAAAAAAAAAAAACACCTTATTTTCAGGCTCTGTGAGTTTCTCCATATAAGTTGCTAAATAATTCATGGGCTTGGTAAAACTGTAATTTTAAGGAATTCTTTCTCCTACCCTTGGTTGCAGTGAAATTTTTGTCACTGAGTTCCCTTTGAGGAAATGGATCTTTGTGTGCTGGGATTCATCAGATGTGACTGGAGCCAGCTGGGATCTTTTAGCAGGTGTCTTGAACAGTACAGTGTAGCAGTGTGTCATGGTGTATGTGAGCTGTCGTCATTTAACCCTAGAGCAATGAACACGAACATGGCTCTCTTTTGTAAATCAGTCGCCATAATAGCATCATACTCAGTCTTCATACTCCACCATGCTGTCTTGAATGGGAGATGGTGAACATGCCAGAAACTTCATGCAGTCATTGTGTGTACCCCCAGCCATAGCCAGTAATGAGCTATTCTCGCCATTATACCACTTCGAGTCTTGGGGCTTATAAAGTAATTCAAAATCTTTGTGGTATGATTTTAATAGAGCCTTCTGTGTGCTTTTTAATTTTATTAATGAATAAAATGTTAGGAAGGAAGGAAGCAAGATGAGATGAAGAAAATATCCCCATGGGTATGCATTGTCCTTGTGAACACTCTCCCATAAGGGCAAAGTAATTTTTGTTATTATTGTAATCTTAAAAGATTCTCAAATATTGGTTAAGTGCTTTGTGCATGCCCAGGCACTGAGCTGATTCTGTGTGCATTGTTACCAATTAATCCTCATGTCATTCTCAGCAGAGTCAGAGAGGATGGGAACCTGGCCGTGAGTGGTGAAGCCAGGATCCGCATGCAGTGCAGGTCTGCCAGATGCTGGTGTCTGCGCACTTAGCCTTTTCAGTGTCCTGAAACCTGAGCTGCAGTCTTACTTGTTCTGCCACAATAGAAAATTAAAACGTCAGTATTTTTCAAAGGAGAAATGTAACTTGTGTTCCCTATAATCACCTGTGCTTTTGAAAATGGACTCTAATATCGGAAAGCCAGAACATGAAGCTTTGAAAACTTGACCAGTGTCTTAGGAATTCATTGATTTTTTTTTTTTAACTTCCCAACAACCAGGAGCCTTTTCTCAGGGCCTTCCATGTCCTGGGCACTGTGGCACAGAAGACTTGTGTCTTCTCCACTGGAAGCTTTCTCTGATCCAGATGGTCTTTCCTCCCACCTGCTCATATCTGTTATGGCTGCTGTCATGTCATATTTCAACCAACCAGGGGAGACAGAGGGACTGTCCCAAAGGATCCTTGTGTCAGTGTACCTTCAAAGGTCTACTTAAAATTAATTCACTTACAACAAATGCCAAGATTTCAAAGTAAGTATGAGGAGGAAGGGATTTGATTAGAACTTTACCTTGAAAAACCGTACTAAAAATTACAAACATAAGCTCAGTTTATTTTTTGATTAACAACATGTCAATTATAATTTCATCTATATATGAGTTCTTAGAGAAGTATTTTTTCAGTTTATCTCATTGAAGTATAGTTGATTTACAGTGTTGTGTTAATTTTTTTCTGCTGTGCTGAAAAGTGATTGTTATATATGTTATTTCTTGTATTGTTCTCCACTATGGCTTATTACAGGATATCGAATGTAGTTCCCTGTCCCCAGTAGGACCTTGTTGTTTATCTGCCCTATATATAATATGTAATAGTTGGCATCTGCTAACCCCAAACTCCCAATCTATCCCTCCCTCCTCCTTCCTCCCTCCCTCTTGGCAACCATAGGTCCGTTCTCTCTGTGAGTCTGTCTCTGTTTCACAGATAAGTTCATTTATGTCATATTTTAGATTCCGTATAGTATTTGTCTTTCTCTTTCTGATTTCTTTCAGTGTGATCTCAGTCCATCCAGGTTACTGCAGATGGCATTATTTCATTCTTATTTGTGGCAGAGGAGTATTCCGTTGGATATATGTGCTACATCTTCCTTATCTGTCCTCCTGCTGACGGACATTTAGGTTATCTCCATGTCATGGCTACTGTGAATAGTGCTGCTCGGAACATAGGGGTCAGTTCAGTCACTCAGTCATGTCCAGCTCTTTGAGGACCCCGTGGACTGCAGCACGCCAGGCTTCCCTGTCCATCACCAACTCCTGGAGCTTGCTCAGACTCATGTCCATCAAGTCAGTGATGCCATCCAACCATCTCATCCTCTCTGAACATAGGGGTACACTTATCTTTTTTAATATAGCTTTGTTTGGATGTATGCCCAGAGTGAGAGTGCTGGATCATACTCTATTTTCAGTTTTTACGGAACCTCCCTACTGTTTCCCATGGTGGCTGCACCGATCTGCATTCCCATCAACAGTACAGAAGGGTTTCCTGTTCTCCGCACCCTCTCCAGCATTGTTCTTGGTGTGAGGTGATACCTCACTGTAGTTTTATTTTCATTTCTCTAATAATTCATGGTAATGAGCATCTTTTCATGTGCCTCTTGGCCTTTTGTATGAATTTTTTTGAGAAATGTCTACTTAGTTCTTCTGCCCACTTTTTTTTTTACTGGGTTGTTTGTTTTTTGTTATTGAGTTGTATGAGCTTAGAGAAGAAGTATTGACTTAAAGAGTCATAATTTTTCTCAGAAAAAAAGTCATTGAATCATACATTAGAACAGCTGCCTTCAATTCACACATGACTCCTGCAGCATGATCTGAAACAGTCCTTTCAATCAGATAAAGGACCATTTCAGCAAAAATATTTAAAGACTATTTTCCCAAGGGTCTCTATTATCAGATGTTCCAGTCATGCTTTTTTTGAAGCACCTCTAATATCATTATTGGTGATGGACAGGGAGGCCTGGCATGCTGAAGTCCTTGGGGTCACAAAGAGTCAGACACAGCTGAGCGACTGAACTGAGCATCATATCCTTCCAGTTTTCTCTTCTTAATTGTTAACTGGTGTAACTCCACCAACTTTTCGATGGCTCATAGTGGGTTTGAGCAGTTCTCTAGCTTTACCGCCTTCAGTTTTGAGATTCTGCTTTTTCTTTATTTTTGCAGTATTTGCACTTCTGCCCTGCGATGCAGTTGCTGTTTTGTTCTGGTTTGGTTTTGTCTGGAAGCACCAGATGGTCCCAGCAGTCAACAGAGATCAGCTGACAAAGATGTGGACCAGATAGACGCTAGTGTTTCAGAGGGAAGACTGTGAAGACAGACACCCTGCAAGTAGTTAGCTCCTTGGTGGTTTTCATGTTAAAGTGACTTGTTTTCTCAGGGACTCGGTGACATTCCTTACAGAGGACGTCTCACATGTGTTCACGGGTCTGTCTGCCCTACCAGACCAGGAGCTCCTTGGGCACAGGCAGGGGCCTGGCCTCCTCCAGATACTGTCAGCACTTGCGTATTAGATAAGTGAGTGGAGGACCCAGGTCACGCTCACTTTTCTGTGTCTTTTGGCTAGAATTCCTCCAGAAGTCTCTCACCGACCCGCACACCTCTCCACATCACAGCCTTGCTCTCGGCGCTGCCGCAGTCCTTAGGCTTTCTGGAAACAGCACTGTCCACTTGGAGAGAGCCAGGGGCTCTTTGCCCATGGCTTTGGGGTGTTCTCAGTGTCATTCGTCAGCTTTCCTGGGTGATAATCTGTTCTTTTTGCAGGTATCCAAGGATGAAAGAGGATTAGGGGAAAGGGAAGACCAAAGTGGTAACTCAACCCCTCCGTCCTTTAGATCTTCCAGTTCAATTCAGGAAATAGTTATTAAAGTGCCTAGACTGTGCTTCTCCAATGAGGACAACAGGCCAGTGACTTACAAGGAAAATAGCCTCTGGGCAGAGAGTAGGCACAGTCTGTCCCCAGGTGGGACTCCAGTGACTGGTCCCAGCCCTGCTGTTCAGCCCATTTCTCGCCTCCCTGCAGAGCTGTGCCTCCCTCCCTGCCTCTCTCTCTCTAGTACCTTCACCCTCTTCCCAGTCTCATCCTGCTGCATGAAGACCGTCCAGTTTTCAGGGCTCAGCTGAAGCAGTGCCTTCCCAGTGTAGTAGCGCTGCCGGTACACACGCCTTCCCTCCTGCAGAAGTGGGCCCTCCCAACTCTGCGTCTCCGTGTATGAATGTGTGTCTGTGCCACCTGCCATGGCGCTGACTTCATACGTCCAGATGGCGCTGCTATCTGGAAAGGGGTGGATGGAACAACCACAACACATCTTGCCTCTTTGTTTCTGGGTCCAGTGCTAGGAACACAAGGGGGCACTGAAATATCTACTGGAGGAATAAATAGGTAATAATTGATTGTGCACTGCGTTTCACTCCTACAAGCATAGCCTGAAAGTGCCATGAACTGTTTGTCTGTCTCGCCCCCGACCATCAACAGTTTATGTGCCCCTAAGAGATGTCCAGTGAATGAAAATGACTGATTGGCTTTCCCTCCAGATGCTGTTGCATCCTTGGACTTAAGGACAGGATTATCCATCTCTTGTCCTGGCATTGAAGAGCCTAAGTCTGAAGACCGGGAGCTCTGCTTTTACCACCCCAGAGCTGTGGTGAATCAGCTAGAACGTAATCTACAGAAAACAAATTGTTGAGTTTAAGGAAACCTCCTGTAATTCCAGAGCAGGGAGTGGTCGAGTCATCTTTGAACAGTGCCTTCCTAGAGACCCGATGTGGCACTTTCCTTTGTGAATCTCCAAGCCCACCTTTGCTTCCCACCCTTGGTCTCATTTGCCTGAAATTGAATATCCATCCAGGAACCCAGAAAGCATGAGACTCCAGACAGAAATATGTAATGATAGTTTTTACTTTTTGCCTCATATCATTGGTTAAATTTTGCCTCCAATACATTCTTTGAAAATAAAAACTATTTTCCAATTTCTGGTTTTCTCTCCACTCTTCAGCATATGAAGAGGCAGCAGTTGGGGTGAGGGGCAAAGGACTTTTAAATCAGACGTTTGAGATGAATTGACATAACGCCTTGGCTTGGGCTCCGTGGAGTCTGTGTCTGCTCTGAGGGTGTTTGTCCATCTTGACTTTGTCAGCAGTGGTGTAGCTGGGGAGCAGGCTTCCAGGTAGGGTGATCTCTTGGGGACAGTTTTATGCTTTAAAGGGACTTTGCTGGAGCTAAGGTCGGAGTCTTCACTGGCAAAGGCCATTCCTCTCCTCTTCTACTTCAGAATGCAGGCGTCCCATAACAGAAAGAGGCTTATCACTGACCTCCAAAAATAATACAAGACAGTCGTTGTTGACTGCTTTTGGCGCAAGTTGGAAAACATGGTAAGGCTGAAAACCACATTGACATCATTTATTAACATTTACTGAGTGAGTCCCTGCTGTTCACAAGTGCCCAGGGCGAGGCACTTGGATCACCAAGATGAATACAAGAGCTTTGCTAAAGAGTTCTTGGGAAAGGAGAGGCACACACAGAAATAGATAATTACAAAACCTGGGACGTGCCATCAGGGGAGAATAGTAGCTTGAACAGAGTCTGAGAAGGCTTCAACAAGATGAGCGCTTTGGAAGGAGAGAACAAGGGAGAACGCTCTAGACAGAGGTCAGTAATTGCATGTGCAAACAGAAGGAAGCTCAAGGGACCTCATTTGCATGTGGAAGGCTAGGGAAGAGAACTGGCTTTTAATCAGGCCTGGTGTGGGTCCCCTGAGAGCCTTGGCGAGACAGTGCCCACCAGTCACATGTGTACCCTCTTCTCTGGGGTCCCATGGTGAGTGACTGGTGCTGGTCACCAAGCCTTATTGTAGGGTCCGACCTGCTTCTTCTGTACCCCAGCCTGCTCTGCAGATAACCTGTCTTCTCACATCATCCAGAGACGACCTGGTGCTCACAGCACTGCAAAGCCTCCATTTTTAGAAGCTTTGCAACAGAAACTAATTAGAGAAATAGGCACTATGGGATACTTTGGGAGCATTTTTTTTTTTTTATGAAAGTGATACGTTGGCCCTCAAACCGAGCAATTAAAGAAAAAGCAGCTGTGCTGCTTCCCCAGGGACTAGACCTTTAAAATCTTTGTGACAGAGAAAATTACTTGGGGAAAAATAGACATAAATATCTAAGAAGTGCTTCATATTTGAAAAACTAGGAAAATTTAAAGGCATTAAATTCTCATGAAAACTACTCCATTAATTTTGAGTAGGCCAGACATAGAGCTAACTCAGCAAGTCCCCACCACCTCTCTGGGGTGCCGAATGAAAAGTTCTGTGTGTTCTTTTCAGAGGCACACAGGGTACCTTTCTTGCATCCAGAGACCAAGGGGCTCAGGTACTTTGTACCCCATGTCACCCTGATGTGTGTCCTCTCGGTTTAGCTATGGAGCAGCTGATTTTTGCACATGTGTGATGAAGAAGCTCGCTAGTCCTCACCTCTCTGCTCAGAATCAGGTACATCAGCTCATGGGAAACACATCCAGGCCTCGCAGCAACAGGTCGAGACAGCACCATGTCTGTGCATGTAACTCTATGTCTCACCACATCATCCTTCAGTTCATTGGGTATTTCCTGTAACTGAGACTTTTTGGAAAGAATTTGTTTTTGTGATTTCACTCAGTGCTTGCTGACCCCCGCCCCCATGTATGAACATGCCCCCTCCCCTCCTCTGCACCACGCCCCATGGAACGTTCACCTTCCCCAAGCAGAGATACATTCCTAATGTCTCTGTACCTCCACTTTCCTTGGGGCTTGGTCTCCAGAGATCAGGAGCAGGCTCAAGCTACTGCTCGTGTGATTTTACTTTCTTTGCCCAGCATGTACCTCTCCTCACTCATATGCTTGCACTTCCTCAGAGAATAGATCTTTATCTGGACTAGGTTTTATGCCTTCCATCAAACAATCTGTGAAGCGGTGTGTTCTTGCTCTCAGAGGACCATGGCTACAAAATTCTTAAGCATGCCTGTGGCTCACCTGAAGATTTTCTTCATCCCTCAGATTTTGGGAGCATGCAGAAATCTTCAAGGATCAGCTGGGGAGAGTTTTAAGCACTTTCACTGGCCTGGAGCTTCAGATCCATTCAAGCAGGGCCCGCACAGGGAGCCTGAGCCCATCACTAGGGGGCAGTAACATGCCTGATGGAAACCCTGCTTTCCAAACCTTTTCTAAGTCTTTTCTTTTTTATTAAATAGATGAATGAGTATTTAAAAGTGTTTTTTTAAGTGGAGAAAGGAGAGGGTGAGACAAATTGAGAAAGTAGCATTGAAGCATATCCATTACCATAGGTAAAATAGATAGCTCCTGGGAAGTTGCTGTGTAACACAGGGAGCTCTGCTCTGTGACAGCCTAGAGGGGTGGGATGGGGCGGGGGGAGGTTCAAGAGGGAAGGGGACATATGTATACTTAGGGCTGATTCGTGTTGTTGTATGGAAGAAATGAACACAACGCTGTAAAGCAATTCTCCTCAAGAGGGAAGGGGACATATGTATACTTAGGGCTGATTCGTGTTGTTGCATGGAAGAAATGAACACAACGCTGTAAAGCAATTCTCCTCCAATTAAAAATAGATTTTTAAAAAGATGTGTTTATTATAACAAATAAAACAGTATTCTCATCACCTAATTTGACAAATGGAAAATTACCAGTAATTTTGAAGGCTCCTTTCCTCTCTTCCCAAGTCTATACCCTTTTCTTCCTTCTCCTTATATAATAAATTATTTCATTTTCCTTGTTTTTGAAGGAATCAAACTGTGCTTTTGCTTCTCTGTGCCTTTAACTTTTTCTTAATATTCTTGAGATTTAGCCGTGTTGTATCTTTTATTGTAGTTTGTTCATTTTAAGTGATAAGCCTTGTTTTTAAACATAGTGCTTAACAAAGAGTTTAACTCTAAGAGTCACCAAGATAACGTTTGGATGCTGAAATATCTCTGCTTTTTGTGGCTGCTGGGTTAAATCAAACAAAATATTTCACAACTGGTTCAGTTTCCATTCATCAAAACCAGTCCCAGCTGCCTCTTTAAAAAATGTATGCTTTAATTTTTACTTTTTCATTTAGGTCATTTTGGACAGATGATTTTTAAAAATATTTAGCATCCAAAGTCTTTGTATCCTTCAATAAGAAAAATGTTTTAAAAACAGAAACCACTTGAGTATCACTGTTAGCTTTATTCATCTGTGCCTGAAGGTCGGTCATCAGCTTTTGCTGTTTCAACACTTGGCCTGAGGTGGTGGATGAGGGAGAAGGGGAACTCTAAGGGCCTCTTTGAAAACAGGGAAGGAATTTAAAGAAAGCTTGACAAATCCAAGCCTTCTAGGCACCGTTGGCAGCTCCATTCCAGGAAGTTTTCTCACCGCTGAAATGTTCTTCAGTCTGTGCAACTTTCTCCTCTCTCCCCAGGTCCCCGGGGCCAGGTGGGTCCCCCTGTCCTTCCCTCTGCAGTTCTCACTGTGTTTTTCTTTGCTGTCTGTTTTCCAGTCCCCATCTCCGGGCAGTTCCTCACCCCTGGGTGCAGAGTCTTTGAGCACACCCCTTCATCCTGGTGACCCCGCAGAAGCCTCCACAAATAAAGAGGTAGGATACCATTTTGTTTCAAAAGCCATCAGTCCATTACGTTTTATCCTAATTGTGGTTTATGCTTTACCCAGCCTCCCATAGAGTTGCTGACCCAGATTACTGTAGGGAGAGCAGTCCTCATCCTCCAGCATGGAATTCAGTGATTAAAGCTGTGCCATCTCATTCAATAGCCACTAGCCACTTGTGTCTATTTTAATTCATAAGTAAGATGAAAAAGTCACTTCCTCAGGCACACTAGCCACATTTCAGGTGCTCAGTAGCCACACGTGACTAGTGGCTGTTGTACTGGAAGCAGAGTTTACAGATCATTTTCTTGATTGCAGAAAATTCTCTTGAACGTGAAGCGTCAAAAACTGTTGAGCCGTGTATGAGCCTCTATGTCATGGCATTCCAGTTGCTATGTGGTTTGGGAAGTGGGCTGGTTTCTTAAATACTTGTTTATTTCAGGCCCAAGTAGTTTTTTGACAACAGGGCGACTGCTTGTCCTGTTTCTGGGGTGGTTCTTATTCATACTTGTCGTCCAAGCAGGACACCTGGTGAGCGCCCCTTCTCACTCTAAAGCAGTGCTATCCAAGAGGACTCCCTGAGCTTCTGGGAATGTTCTGCTTCTGGACTGTCCTGTTTGGTAGACACACATTAGCTGTGTGTGCCTCGCTAGCCCTTGAGATGTGGCCAGTGGCGCTGAGAAACCGAATTTTTTATTTTATTGCATTTTAATTAAATAACTACCTGTGGCTAGGGGCTGCAGGGAAGTGCAACTGTAAAGTGTCTCTTTGAACAGCAAATCATATGGTCACCCTACTGATGGAGGCCATGCTGTGCTCTGGCAGAGAATATTTAAGAGAGAAGATGCTGCTGGCTCCTACTAAGGTTTCTGAGGCTAGAAAAGGGCAGGTGTTTTTCCCTGAGGGGGAAACATTGCCTTCTTCAGCACCCATTGTCCTTTTACACCTGGCTAACTGCTCTTCCGACCTGTGTAAGAACTAGCATCAGGTTAGTACTGACCTGCACGATCATCTTATGTGTGGGCTCAGCTCGCTGTAAATATAGATAATGCCTAATCAGCACTGGGATATGCATGAAAGAGATAAACCACATAATGAACAATGGTCTAATTTTCCTTCCTTTTGCTGATAAAAGAAATAAATTCAGTGGAGAAAGTGATCTCCATTTTAACCTGAGTGGCAGATCACTTCTAAAAAGGAGTCTTAGTTAAAATTTACCCTTGACGTATCATTGAATATACATCCATTTGCCATTAAACATTCATGCAGGGGATAAGTGTTTTTTATCAATCTATTCATATTAAAACAAACAAACACAGGGAGACAGTCTCAGAAATGACACCAACATTAGAATTTAGATTTGAAATATGCTTTGTCCTTCTCTGGTCTTGATCAGGCCTTGGGAACAGGAGTAATAGGGTTACGGTTTCTTCTGGCCCTGCACCCCTTACATTTCATTCATAGCACACGAACAGGTGAGCACAATGGCAAGAAGAAAAGCCACAGTGATGATAACAGTAATGAGAGTTACCATTTCTTGAGCATTTCTAGCATTCAGGCACCAGGCCAAGCAAATCACATAGTATCTCGTTTAAGCATTAAATGACTTCTATGAGGTAGGAATTATTGTCTTCATTTATTAATGGAGGAAGCTGAGAGGTTAAGTAACTTACCTTACGTCCCAGATGTCACAAGTGGTAGGGCCAGGTTTAAAATCCAGAGTTCTGGAGAGCCCCGGCTCTTAACGTGACAATCCATTGTCCCTGGGGTAAAGAGTACTTGCAGGACATACACTGTATGAACAGCTAGCGTGTGTGTCATTATTTCATTGTTCAGGCCTCCAGGCTCTACACACGATCTGTGTGACCTCTTGAACATCCCAAAGATTTGGCCTTTATCTTCTTGAATGTGTCTCTGTTAATTCGTGAATGTTAAGGATCAACTAATGTTCATTTCTGTCCACACGTGAGAAAACAAAGGGCTCCTCAGACATCTGAATATTCAGCATTTGATTATTCATCAGATATAATAAGCAAGGCAAATTTGTTAGTTTCCCAGTTCCTACAGGACTTGGCACATGTTTCTGCATATCTTTAGAAATAATGATGAAAATCCTCTTTGTGTGCAATAATTAGAGATTCTTTCATTTCACAAAACTCTTTAAAAAAAAAAAAGTTTACTGCCCTAGAGACTAAAGAAAGCCAGTCATGAGCCTGTGAATAGAGAGGACACAAATGAACCACCTGCCCTGCGTGTGACTCTAAAGAAAGTGGCAGCTTTTAGAGCTGTAGACGAGAGCGATTCTTTTGTAGCTTCTGCTCAAATCTGGGCACTGTCCTTGAGATTCGCATTCAGAAAAGTATCCGAATAGTCCAAGAAAATATAAATTGGCTTCTTAGTTATACCTGGAAGTTAAACCATTTTGATTAGATGAAGTAAAGCCCTTATTGCCCCTAAATGATGAAGGCAAGGAGAGGGAAATGGTTGGGGAATACTAATCTAAAAGTCTTAGGCCCTTGTGAAGAAGCTAGCTTTCATCTGCATACCATGAAATTATAGATTTTTTTTTTTCTTTAAAGCAACAGAGTTTTAAGCCAGCAGGCATTCAACTAGGCCTGTCTTCTGACTTGAGTAAATAGAAAGTAAAATTAACGTAAAGCATTTTTGAAATCGGAGTTCTCTTTTTCTCCTATCCCCATAATCTTGATGTTCAGTAGGTGTACATTTTGCCATAAATGCTTTAGCAGCCAGGAACTTTTCATTCCTGGTGAACTTGTGTCCTTAGTGTCCCTAAAGGTGATTCTTTTCTGAAACCAGAAACCCACCTTTGGTATGAGGAGCTTTTTCATCCCACTGAGCACATCTCCAGCACGTTTACTGAGATTACCCTGCATTGTATATTGTGTGATTAGTGTTGAATTCTTGTCCTTGTCCTGGGTTGAGTTTAAAGTCTTAAAATTGTTTCTTTCACTCCCTCCAATTTTTCACATAACAGTTAACACTACTGTTCTTTTTTTTTTAATGTTATGCAAATTTAATTTATCATCCCTTTACCATTCCCATCTTCCAAATGAAGAGCACTGTATAAACTATATCAAGTGCTGCGATGTGAAGTTATTCCCCATGATATCCCGGCCATCACCCAGGGCCCTTCCCTCTACCAGTCCACTAGGCACCCCAGAGTATTCCATCAATTCAAGTCACCCTACTGAGCAGCTGTGTTGTACTAGATAGTCTTATTCTGAAATCATCACTGAACACCTGGTAGATTCTTAGCAGTGAAAATCCTTAGGAATTCTGAAGATAGCCCTTGGCCATGCAGACTCTGATTTTGGCTATTTTAGGGACGCTTCTGGAGAAGGCAATGGCGACCCACTCCAGTACTCTTGCCTGGAAAATCCCATGGGTGGAGGAGCCTGGTAGGCTGCAGTCCATGGGGTCACTAAGAGTTGGACATGACTGAGCGACTTCACTTTCACTTTTCACTTTCATGCATTGGAGAAGGAAATGGCAACCCACTCCAGTGTTCTTGCCTGGAGAATCCCAGGGACGGGGGAGCCTGGTGGGCTGCCGTCTGTGGGGTCGCACAGAGTCGGACACGACTGAAACTACTTCACTTTCACTTTTCACTTTCATGCATTGGAGAAGGAAATGGCAACCCACTCCAGTGTTCTTGCCTGGAGAATCCCAGGGACGGGGGAGCCTGGTGGGCTGCCGTCTGTGGGGTCGCACAGAGTCGGACACGACTGAAACACCTCAGCAGCAGCAGCAGGGAGGCTTCTACACTAGCTCTCGACCCTCCTACAATGCTCACATCATCCTGCCCCAGACTGTCAGCTGCAAATTCTGTTACTGGTTGAAGTAGAAATGAATTACTGACTCTTATTCCACTGAGAGTTATCTCTGGGACATTTGCTTGTGAAAGGATCCAAGGGTTAAGTGTTGGTCCTCTGAGAGCTGGTACGGAGGAGCCATGGGCTCCACTTGAGTTACAGTCCATGGGGTCCAAAGAGTTGGACACAACTGAACGATTTCACTTTCTTTCTTTTCACTGAAGCAGTGAAAGCACAATTTACAGGAAATGCTCGAAGAAGAAACGGGCAGGAATATAACAGCATTTTTCTTGGGGTGAGACAGAGAAAGGGCTTTGAGTTGGTGTTTCATATTCTTTTAAAGGCTGATACAGCAGGTCCAGGCAGCAACAGGGGACAGGGCCCCAGGAAAATAAAGTGCCTTCCCTTCTTGGGTCCTAGAGACAGGATACTTGACCTGTGGGGCCACATGGAGAAGCCCCAGGGTGGTCAGAAATCAGGAGAAGCTGTAGGTTAAGGCTGTTATTGGGGTCTCTGAGGGCAAGGCGGGACAGGATGAATGGCTGTGAACAGGGTGAAGACGAATGGCTGCTTTGGCTAGTCTTGGCGAGTCTTGGGCTGGGGATGGGGGTCTCTAGTCACCTGGCAGCTGGCTTTGGGATGATGAGGGTGGAGGAATATTGCCTCCCAGGCTGTCGAAACAGATGCATGAGGCCTGGCACTAAATTGGTTTGCACATCTAAGACATACACCTGTCTGGGCCCTTTGCTATCTCAGGGAATTGGATGACCCAGGGAAAGGCCATGTTTCCCCAGCCAGAATGTCAAAACCCCGTAATTTACAGAAACATTATAAATATTTACAGTAGGACACAGTCGGCTAAAACTCTCCTCCATGACATAGGTATGGACCTAACAGGGTATGCTACCAGAAGACATGTTTTCCTGGTTTCCAGGCTGTTGCTGCTAAGTCGCTTCAGTCTTGTCCGACTCTGTGCGACCCCACAGATGGCAGCCCACAAGGCTCCCCCATCCCCGGGATTCTCCAGGCAAGAACACTGGAGTGGGTTGCCATTTCCTTCTCCAATGCATGAAAGTGAAAAGTGAAAGTGAAGTTGCTGAGTTGTGTCCAACTCTTCGCGACCTCATGGACTGCAGCCCACCAGGCTCCTCCATCCATGGGATGTTCCAGGCAAGAGTACTGGAGTGGGGTGCCATTGCCTTCTCCGTTCCCAGGAGAAATTGACAAAAAGAGATCCCAGAGTATGCTTCAAAGGAAATTGGAAGCAATTGCTCGAGTGTCCTGGGCTTGGAGAAGCCCCCCCACCCACTGCTCCTACAATTGCCACTGCTGTGCTGTACCATCCCGCTCCACACCTGGGCTCTGCACTTACTCCAGGTGCCACCTCTGTCCAACATTACAGGATCGAGAGACGTCCTGAGTTTCATCCCCCCAACCCAAAGGTAAGTGCCATGGGGGCAAAGCTGCACTTTGTTCTGCACCCACCCTTGGCATTCAAACATCAGTTGTCCCAACAGAGAAACTCCCAAGACACACCTGTTTGTCTATTGCCTTTGTTATCCAGGGCAGGAAGGAAATAGCATCTTTGTCATATCATGACGGTAGGTCCAGGCTCCCCAGAGATGGGAAGCTGGACAGAGCTGTGGTCTGGCCTCTGCTTCTCAGGGAGCTCCCTTTTGGAGACACCAGTAGGCACGGTCACAAGCAACTACTGGGATACAGGGCTCCCTGGTTGGGCATCTGGCAGGGCTGGGGTGGAGACCCAGGACCGCACGTGTCTGTCTTTTACATTTTTTTTCCCATCCAGGCTGGCAGCCTCCAGCCCTGGGACCTGGGGTTAGGCCTAACCCTCCTCTGGGGGCTCCTCCCCCATTGGCGCTTTGTTTCCCTGTAGCTCTTGCCTTCCTCTGTTGGGTTGACCTTCAGGTCCCTGAGACAAGTAGGCAGGAGGGACATTTATGAGAATTCACTGTGTCTGATGACGTCTCTATCCTGCCTATTGGGCTACTTACACAGTTTGAGGTTGGAAATGATTCTACTCCAGCATCTACAGGAATTTGTGCCTTAGCTCTGTTTTCAACGGTTGCCTTTCTGAATCTTGAATCTTTCTTGTGACTTCTGGCCTCTCTCTCTGTAAACATGTTGACTCTTCCCTTTGTCCTCAGTGCTCTGAATAAAGCATCGAGGGTGTTGCTTTGGCTAGTTTTCACGAGGCCTTCTCAATGTGGCAGTTCTTGTCCTACAATTCTAGGAGAGTGATTGGAAGGTCAGTCCCATCTGGATTCCCCAGAGAAGACACTTGTAAACATTACCTAAGGGCCCCAATCTGGGTACAGAAGAAAAAGACCCTTGCCCTGTCCAGGTAGAATTTCACAACCCATTGACCCCTTGCTTGATCCTCTGACTTTGTTACTGGCTAAGTCAGTTTCCACTCACCCACATGTTTTTTTTCTTTCTTTTTCATTTATTTATTTATTTTAATTGGAGGCTAATTACAATATTGTAGTGCTTTTTGCCTTTCATTCACATGAATAAGCCACAGGTGTACATGTGTTCCCCATCCTGACGCTCCCTCCCACCTCCCTCCCCATCCCATCTCTCAGGGTCATCCCAATGCACCAGCCCTGAGAGCCCAGTCTCATGCATCGAACCTGGACTGGCGATCTAGTTCACATATGGTAATATACATGTTTCAATACTATTCTGTCAAATCATCCCACCCTTGCCTTCTCCCACAGAGTCCAAAAGTCTGTTCTTTACATATGTGTCTCTTTTGCTGTCTCTCATATAGAGTCATCATTACCATCTTTCTAAATTCCATATATATACATTAATATACTGTATTGTCACTCACATGTTTTCTCACCTCACAAAATGTTGTTGCTGGAGCCTCAGCCTCTGCCCTCCAGTTTCGTGGAGATTCATGGTTTTTTTTTTTTTCTCTCAAAAGTCTCTGGACTGTAGTTTACTGAAGGGCAGAATTAGATACAGACGTGCAGTCTGCTCTCTCAACCTGAAATTAAACTCTGTGCATTTTTATGTTCAGAGCAGCTTTATTCTAACAGTTCCAACTGGAAACATCTCAAACGTCATTCAGAGTATGAATAAGAAGCCGATTGTGGTCCGTCACACACAAGGGAATGTGCTCAACAACAAAGAGGAAGGAAATACTGAAAGATGCAGCCACCTGGGTGAACCTCCAAGTAATCGTGCTGAGTGAAAGAAGCCAAGAGAGAGAAAAAAAAAAGAGTCTATATTGTGAGTCCATTGATATGTTAATAAAACTCTAGAAAATGCAGAGAACAAACATATAGAGATAGAAAGCAGAGGGGGAATTGCCCAGGAATTGGAGTGCTGCAGGGAGGGGATTTAGAGGGGGTGCAAGGAACTTTCGAAGTGATGGCTACACTCATCTTGATTGTGGTGCTTTCCCGGGTGTACATATGTGCCAAAATGTGCCATGTTGTCACTTTAAACAATATGCTTTTCATATGTAAGTTATACTTCAATAAAGCTACTTGAAATAAAGCATGGGAAATATGTTTTACACTGTAAAGAGCAATTCTTCAGTGAACACCTGGGTCAGCACTTGGCAGCTCAGTCAGCCCTCTTTCCACATCTTGTCTTCATTTTTGCAATCATCACGTCCTCATGTCCTCATTCTTTTTTAGACTGTTGCCTGCTAAAGAAGCTTCACGAACAAAAGTTTCCGTTGGTCTATTTTGGGACTTTATGTGGATGGAATAACGCAGTATAGGTTAGTTTGTGTGTCTCTTCTTTCACTCACCGTAATGTTTATGCAATTCACCTGTGTTATTCAACCCAGCTATACTTAAATAATTGTCATTCCAATATGATCTTTCAGTGTCTGAATACAGCACAGTTGATTTCTCTGTTCTACTGCTGATGGGCACTTATGTGCTTTCCAGTTTTTGCTCATGACAAAGAGGCAAACGTTCTGTGAAAGTTCATCTTGGAGCCTGTGCCCAGTATGTCTTTCCATTGGGCACAGACAGTCATCCAGGGGAGACACCTCCACCAAGTTATGGTCCCAGCAGCAGAGTGCTCCTGACACTTGGTGTCCCTTGCCCACTGGGCAGTACTGTCAGAGCTGGGATTGTTCATTCTTGCCTACCTGGTGCATAAGTCATGGCATCTTCTTGTGGTCTTCTGTCTTTCCTCCCCTCTGAAGAAGCAGAGGAATCTCAGGAAAAGACACCAGGGCAGGAGGATGGGAGAAGCTTTGGGGGCCAGTGTGAGGTTGGAACCTTCACACGAGACGTCCCCTTTGCCTGTCAACTCACACCCAGGAGTGCCTGAGCTTCTATGCATCCAATCAAGGCCCCTATTTGGGACACAGTTGCAGTAGGGGGGACTCCTGTCCTCATCGGAGTCCTCCTGGACAGTCTCCAGCCCACCAGAGAGTTCAAGAAGATACTTCTCCTGGATTAGAACGAGGCTTTCTCTTCCATATGCATACCAATGGGAAGAGTTTCCTGTGAAAGCTACCTGCTTCCAGAGGAAATGAACAAGTAAAGACACTGAGGTTCTCAAAACCCCAGAGAACCCCTGTTCTGGTTGGTCTCAAAGAATCTCAAGACACAAACCTTTGGAAGTGGAAGCTTCCACACCCACAAGGCTATAAAGTCCTGCTCCCTCAAGTTGAGGACACAGAAGAAACCGTGGGCTGGCTCGGAGTGCTGGCAGGGTCCAGGCCACCTGCATACTCACAGCTCACCCACAAGGGCTGGGCCTCTGAGCAAAAACCTCAGAGGAAGCTCCTGAGATGGCTTTCCCGACAAGGACCAACAAAACGGAAAGAGACTGTTCTAAATCATCTATAGTCCAGCATTGCCATCAAGCAGGCTGGCAAGAAGACCGCTTTACCTATCATTCTATTCCCTCAAAAGAAAATCATGTTTTCACAATTACTGTCCTATAAAGATGCAATCAGTGTGCAGCCAAAACGAAGTGAGAAAAAGATAACACCGTCTGCTCAAGTTGAAGTGATCATACAACAACAGAATTTTGCGGGCTTTTGTTGTTTTGTGGTGTTTTCAAACAGTAGCCAACTGTTTGAAATGTGTAATTTGTTGGCGTTTCTGGTTGGTAAACCTATTCAGATCCTTAAGTGAATTCAAGAAGTTGATCTTGTGGGGACCACACCACATTATGTTTTTTTTTTTTTCTGTGCACAAAGAGAATTTCTAAATGCTCCAAAAGGAAAAGAGAAATATTAATCAGTAAGATCATAGGATTTGAAGTTATTATATTCTAATACATTTTCAAAATCTATACCTAACCATATAAAACCAACTGGGCTCTTATAGTAAAAGTCTAAGCAGTAGGGTTTCCTCAATATGTGCCTTCTCTCTCTAAAAAGTTTTTGGAAGAGAGAAAATGGAAAACTGGATTTTTTTTCTGTAATTGTTGAAATATCCTGGTTGCTACGTTACAGGATAAGGGAAAGGAAACACATATTGCTATCAGGCCAAATGTTAACAGAAACCAAGAAGCTTCAGGAACCCTTCTGCCAATATGCCAAGGGCTTTAACAACATAAGAGAGATAAACAGGGCAGTGACCTTTGAGACAAATTGGAATGGGAAAACCAAGAGGTTTGCCTGCTCCACACACCTCCAGGGGCAATGACCAGGCTCCAACACTTGGGAGTCTTCTGAAGTTCCCACCAGTCATGGGATTCTAAGGCCATTTAACTGGGTGGCCTCAGGTTGCAAAGACCCCAGTCACTGTATTCATCTCCAAATGACACAACCCTGTTTTAATCTTATGATTAAAATGTTTGGACCCACGTATCAAGTCGTGACCTTACTTGTACTCCACTTGATAAAATAAAGCCAAGGAAATAATCGCAAACTCCTAGTTCCTTCAATATTTCTATGCTAAGTAAATCCTTAAATAAATTGTTTTGTTAATTTTCATTTAAAAGATAGCTCTGTCTTCTCCCTAATTTTGTCACAATGTAAAATACCATGAAAACACTACATTTGGGTTTTTGCAAGATTTGAGATGTATTTATTAATTTTTTACAAGAAACTATTAAATGTAACTTCCTAAACTCCTGAGAGTTATCCTATAGATCAGATATGTTAGGACTTCTTAGACTAAATAGCTATGGTTCTGTAAATATAAACACATGATTTGAACTTAATTGAGTTAAAATAATGTGTTTTTTAACAATTGATCCTTTTAAATTTCCAACAATAGCAGTAATTATGTAACCCTACAAAGCTACTCCATTTTGTACAGTGAGTGACTCATTCATGAACTGTGATCGTAGTTTTCTTCTATCTTGACCCACAATAATTTCTAAGATTCCCTAATCCATTGACTTTGAGACCTTGGGTGAATAATAAATTAAGGTAATCAGCAAGTAATCTTTACCTGGACAATCTTCAAAGGAATTAAAATTCACAGAGACAGAGAATACAGGAGGACATGATCACTTTTTGCTGATACATTCTTGTCTGTGTATAAACAAAATTGCCCTTCATGACACTTAAATTCAAAAAATTACTGTAGTATAAACATTGTTTTGTGCTCAGCACAGTGGTTTTCATTATACTCAAAACCTTAAAATCTTAATGGTTTAAAGACATTGCCACCGGAACATCTTTCACTGTCACTGTTTGTAAGTGTCAATTTGCATAATACAAACAAAGTGTAATAAGTCAGTAAATGTTTTAAAAGCTTATGTATAATACAGTAGAGAGTCCTGAGCACGCAGAAGAGAAAGGGTCTTTAAGTAATCAATATCTTTTCAGCACAGGTATTCTACCGAGAGAGTGGAGTTTTTTGCATCACCATACTAGGCACTGAGAGCTCAAAATTCTGCTAGCAGAGGTGCTGTCCTGCTGCCCCTGGGTATGGTTATTTCAGAACTAAGGCCAATTATAAGAAAGTAAACAAGCAAACAGAACAAGTAGCAAAGGACTATCCTTCACAGAGGAGCTAAAATTCTTACTGGTTATCGTGTTACTCTCTCCTGTGTGTTGTTATCAAATATTGTGACTCTGGTTACACTGTTAAGGCCACGGGCATTTCTGGTTCCAGGGCGCCTGCTGCGCTCTTGACCAGTCTCCTCTGACAGGGCTCGAGAACAGCAAGGTTTGCCCCTTTGCCTGGTTTGAGTGATAAAGGACTATCCTTCACAGAGGAGCTAAAATTCTTACTGGTTATCGTGTTACTCTCTCCTGTGTGTTGTTATCAAATATTGTGACTCTGGTTACACTGTTAAGGCCACGGGCATTTCTGGTTCCAGGGCGCCTGCTGCGCTCTTGACCAGTCTCCTCTGACAGGGCTCTGAGAACAGCAAGGTTTGCCCCTTTGCCTGGTTTGAGTGACCCACCATATGGCACATGTGAATAACGTGGGAGGGGGTGGGGGGTTCAGGAGAAATGAAGCCTGATCAGAATGCACCATATGTATATTCCTATGAGCATTTTGTTAACTGCTTTGGATTGTTTTTGTAGGTCTTTTTTGCCTCTTCTTTTGTTCTCTTTGATTTGATGTCTATCTTTAGTGATATGTTTGGATTTATCTTTATTGTCTGTATATCTGTTATAGATTTTTGTTTTGCCATTACCATGAGGTTTTTGTACAACAATCTATATATCTATATGTTATTGTTCTATCACATACATATATATTAGGGAAGCCCTGAAAAAGTGAAAGTCACTCAGTCGTGTCCAACTATTTGCAACCCCATGGACTATACAGAATCTTGTGAGATTCTCCAGGCCAAAATACTGGAGTGGGTAGCTCTTCCCTTCTCCAGGGGCTCTTCCCAACCCAGGGATCAAACCCAGGTCTCCTGCACTGCAGGCAGATTCTTTACTAGCTGAGTCATCAGGGGAGCCTCTAAGTTGTTGATCTCTTAATTTCAAATGCATTTTAAAGATCCTGCATTTGTACTCACCTCCCCTCGTGAGTTCTGGTTTTGATGTCATATTTTATGTCTGATTGTTTTGTGTATCCCTTAATGGCTGCTAAGAGTCGGACAGGACTGACGGACTTCACTTTCACTTTTCACTTTCATGCATTGGAGAAGGAAATGACAACCCACTTCAGTGCTCTTGCCTGGAGAATCCCAGGGATGGGGGAGCCTGGTGGGCTGCTGTCTATGTGGTCGCACAGAGTCAGACATGACTGAAGCAACTTAGCAGTAACTGCTTAAGACTTCCCTGGTGGCTCAGATGGTAAAGCATCTGCCTATAATGTGGGAGACCCGGGTTCAATCCCTGGGTTGGGAAGATCTCCTGGAGAAGGAAATGACAACTCACTCCAGATCTCCTGGAGAAGGAAATGGCAACCCACTCCAGTACTCTTGCCTGGAAAATCCCATGTATGGAGGAACCTGGTAGGCTACAGTCCATGGTGTCACAGAGTCAGACACTACTGAGCAACTTCATTTATTTTCACTTTAACTGCTTATTATCGATACAGATGATTTTAATACTATTGTCTTCTAACCTCCCTACAAACTTTGTGTGAGATGATTTCCTACCTTTCTGGTGTGTTTGCTTCTACCAGTGAGATATTCCATTTTGTCATCTTCTTGTTTCTGGTTGTGGCCTTTTCTTTCTCACCTAAAGAAGTTCCTTTAACATCTGTCATAAAGCTGATTGGTTGATGCTGAATCCTTTTAGCTTTTGATTTCTCCATCAAACCTGAACAAGAGCCTTGCTGGGTAGAATATTCCTGGTTATAGGTTTTCCCCTTTGATCACTTTAAATATATCGTGCCACTCCCTTTCTGGCCTTCAGAGTTCCTGCTGAAAAATCAGCTGATAGCCTTTTGGGAGTTCCTTTGTATAGTATTTATTTTCCCTTGCTGCTTTTCATACTCTGGCTTTAATTTTTGTCATTTTGATTATAGTGTCTCTTGGTGTGTTTCTCCTTGAGTTTATCCAGCCTGGGATTCTTTGTGCTTCCTGGACTTGGGTACCTAATTCCTTTCCTAGGTTAGGGAAGTTTTTAGCTATTATCTCTTTAAATTTTTTCTCAGTCCCTTTCTCTCTCTCCTTCTTCTGCAGTCCCCACAATGTGAATAGTAGTGTACTTGATTTTCTCCCAGAGGTCTCTTAAACTGTCCTTATTTCTTTTCATTCTCTTTTCTGTTTGGTGGCAGTGATTTCCACTACATTACCTTAAATGTAAATGGACTAAATGCTCTGACCAAAACATACAGACTAACTGAATGGATAGAAGAACAGGACCATATATATGCTGCCTACAACAGACTCACTTTAAATCTAAAGATACATACAGAGTGAAAATAAAGGGATGGGAAAAGGTATTCTATGCAAATGGAAATCAAAAGAAAGCCAGAGTAGCAATACTTAAATCAGACAAAGTAGGCTTGAAAATAAAGACTGTCATGAGAGATAAAGGACACTACACAGTGATCAAAAGATCAGTCCAAGCGGAAAGACATAATGACTGTAAATATATATGCAGCTAACACAGAAGTACCATAATACACAAGGCAAACATTAACAGACATAAAAAAGGAAATTGATATACCATGATACCACAATAATAGTGGAGGATTTGATATTTTTGAAAATATCTAAATTATTGTATACATAAATAAATTATGTCTTTGATAAAAAGACATGGGTTTGATCCCTGGGTTGGGAAGATCCCCTGGAGAAGGGAAAAGCTACCCATTCCAGTATTCTGGCCTGGAGAATTCCATAACTATATACTCCATGGGGTTGCAAAGAGTCGGACATGACTGAGTGACTTTCACTTCACTTCAAAAAGGAATAAAATACTGCTTCATGCTACATTTTGGATGAATCTCAAAAGCATGATGCTCAGCGAAAGAAGCCAGACACAAAAGGCCACATATTGCATGATTCCAGTTAAACGGAATGTCCAGAACAGGTAAATCCATAGAGATGGAAAGTAAAATGAGAGGTTGCCAAGGATTGAGGGTAGCAAGGAATGGCGAGTGACTGTTAACAGGCACTAGATTTCTGTTTGGGATGATGAAAGTGTTCTGGAATTAGACAGCAGTGATAGTTGTACAGCACTGTGAAGGTACTAAATGCCACTGAATTGTACACTTTCAGATGGTTAATTTTATGTTATATAAATTGCTCTTGAATAAAAGCACTTAAAATATGTTTTGGCAATTGCCTTACTTCTTAGGATAAATTTTTTAAGATAATTTTTTAAATGCTCCTATTTTCATGCAAGAGCTGAGATAAGCAGTCAGCACAATGACTTTTATACCTGCTGAGAGATATGCTCTGCTAAGTTGCTCAGTCGTGTCCCACTCTCTTGGGACTCCTATGAGCTGTAGCCCACCAGGCTCCTCTGTCCGTGGGATTTCCCAGGCAAGAATACTGGAGTGGGTAGCCATTCCCTTCTCCAGGGTATCTTCCTGACCCAGGGATCAAACCCGTGTCTCTTATGTCTCCTGCATGGGCAGTGGATTCTTTATCATTAGTGCCACCTGGGAAGCCCATGGTGCTTACTTAAAATCCCTTTGCTTATTAACAGTCTTAGGGGTACACAAAATAGATTGTCAGGCCCAAGGTGGCTGGAAACACATGGCCCCACAGGACAGTATCATGTTGGGTATCCTGGCCAACTTTGAACAGTGTCTTCCTGGGTCTTGGGTTTTCTCTCAGATGTGGGCACAGGCAGCACTTCTCAGTGGATGGGCAGAGATGACCCTTGCAGTGGCTGCCATTCTGCACATCCTCCTGCAATACACCTGAACCATTCCTCCTCCCAACAAGAGACAGAGTCTCTTTCCCCTTCTCCTGACCAGGTCTTGCCCTGCTACTTTCTTTGACTAAAAGACTGTGGCAGAAGTCATACAGGGTGGCTTCCAGGCCTAAGCAGAAGAGACTTTTCAGTTTCTGTATTTACCCTCTTAGAATCCAGTCCCATGGGA
>SJYC01114373.1:0-57417 GCA_006408675.1 Madoqua kirkii | reverse complement strand
TACAAATAAAATTTGCCCTGCAAAGACCTAAAGTGGAATAAAATTCTCAAAGGGAATTCTTAATTTTAACATATAATCATATTACTGATGCCTTTACTAGTCAACAGTTTCTCACTTACACACCTAGATTCTTACAAATATAAATTGAGCCTTTTATTGTTACTGCTGATTATGAATTTTGGTCCATGGATTATTTTTTAAGATAACAAACATTTCTCTGGTTGTGGGATGTGGGGTTTTTAGATAATCTAAAATATGAATGGATGGCTCTGGGCTTCAGGTAGCTTTTAATAATAAATGCATATATTTATTCACACTTCATTTTCTGTAGCCAAAAATAGTTGACATCTGGTTAATACCTGCCATTGGTGATGTGTGTATTTTTCATTTTGCATGGATGGTTGTGTTAATGCATTTTTAATGATGCTTTGCCCTTTTTGAAACTTTTTGTCTTAATTACAGTCAAGAAAAAGCTTGGCTTCATTCCCAACCTACGTTGAAGGTAAGAGCTGAAAAGGAAATACTAAACACTGAGTTATTCATGAATCTTTTAGCATTTTGGGTAGTGGAAGAACTGGGCTGTAAGATACTAGTGGGGAAGGCCACAAACTCACTTATTCAGTCTTCAGTCTAAGAATCTTAGACTAAAACAGCAATAGCCATGAACCTCTCAAAGACCCTCCTTCCTGCCCTTGCTGATTCTGTCCAGGAGACGGTGAGGCTGGGGGGTGTCTGAGGGGTTTTGCCTAGCCTGGAACTGGCCGTATTGGATTCAAAACCCATGTCTCCTTATTTCCAATCCAGTATACCTCTTGCATTTATCAGGAACCATTCAATTAGAAACAGTGTTTAACTAAGGGGGGAGTTATAAAAAAATATAAAAAATCCCAGTAATTCCTGTCTTTTGGCTTGGGTGAGCTAATAATAGTAACACTTATCAAGCTCTCTTACTCTCCCAGGTACTGATAACTAATTGAATCCTCAGACCGATCTTGTGAAATGGATTTTATCATTATCCCCATGTTATGCATGAGAACTAAGGCATGGAGCGAGGGTGAGCAGCCTTCCCTAGATCCTGCAGTGAGAGTCGCAGAGACAGGCTGGGAACCGGCCGTCTTAGCTCACCATTCTCCATGGAATCGATAATCTACGCAGGACAGCCACACATGGCTGCGCAGGTTATTCACTGGCCAAGTGCACTCCATCAACAGGTCTGGTGGGGCCAAAGCTCAGTGCAGACTAGGCACCGCAGCTTGAGGTTGGACCACACAAATGGTACAGCTACTGATCCTCTACCAGGGAAGATGGCAGACGATTTGAGGGAGCAGGGGGATTATCATATCCTTGAAGGAGGGTTTTCTGGGGGGCTGTAGGATACCCAGACATTGTGTCTGAACTTTAGGTTCTATGTATGTTCCACTGCCCGAGAATAAATTACCTGAATTCATAAACCTTCCTCTGAACCCTTGGGCCTGAAGCCCAGGACAAGCTCGTTTCTTTCTTGGAGTAACCTAGAAATTGTATGCATTGTTTTTGCAAAGATCCAGAACTTCACCAAAGCACTTGTGGGGGGGGGGCGGTTCAGGAATTTAGGAACTATTCTTCTTCAAGATTTCCAAGCTCAGCATCAACATGAATGTGAAGATATAATGTGTGTGCTTGTTCACCCATAGAGCAACACAAAGGCATCGCTGAAAAGGAAAGTCTGCAATTCTTTGACTTAGGAGAACTATAACTTTAATTTTTTTAACTTTTAAAAAGTTAGACTAGCACTAAGCATAAAATGAAATTAGGATTACTTTTTGTGAGTGTAATACAGTAACATTTGATTCTAGTCAATTTTAGGAATTTAGGAACTATTCTTCTTCAAGATTTCCAAGCTCAGCATCAACATGAATGTGAAGATATAATGTGTGTGCTTGTTCACCCATAGAGCAACACAAAGGCATCGCTGAAAAGGAAAGTCTGCAATTCTTTGACTTAGGAGAACTATAACTTTAATTTTTTTAACTTTTAAAAAGTTAGACTAGCACTAAGCATAAAATGAAATTAGGATTATTTTTTGTGAGTGTAATACAGTAACATTTGATTCTAGTCAATTTCCCCAGAAAATAATTGACATAAAATTGTATCTCAAATATGTATTTGTTTAGGTGCAATATTACTCTCTCAGCTTCTTGACATTTATATAGTCGCTTAAAAATCACCTGGATTACTCTTAAACACATCTGCATATTCATACTTACTGCGGTTGAAAAGGGACCCTTTTCAGTAAAGAGAGCTAAACCCACCGGTGAATATATGATAATGGAAGTCCCATAGAGAAGATGTTTCACTTTTTTTTCTTTTAACATTCATTATTTTCACAAAATAAATGAAAGTTTTTTAAAAGTTGCTATTCCAGATGAGGTCTTTTTTCCTCCTGTTTGTCAAAAATGATTATATTTATCTAACATTATAAATCCCTCACTGGGATTTATGATGATATTTTACTTTTTACAAGACATAGTATAGATCCAAGCTTGTCCATGTATTATTTACTTTGACAGTGCTTCCCTGCTATGTAACTAAAGTTATACATTGTAAATAACCTGAATTCTGCTCATATCTGTAAAACCTTCAGGATAGGAAGTATGTGTCTTTCAAGAAGCACATAAATGACTGGTATGTGGTAGAGGCAGGTTTGGCTGTATCCCTCAGTGTTTGTCCAGAAACCTTTCTCAGAGAGATTGAAAATCGGAAAACTTAACAGGTTTCCTGATTTAATTTCTACACAGGTGCTTTGTGAACACATTTCCTAAAACAGTTAATTTCTTTTTTCCACCAGCACCATGGTTTTAGGAAAACAAATAGATTACGTTGTCTGTACCCTGATAAGCAGCTTATCATGGGAACCAGCTGCTTAAACTCAAGATGAGCTTGATGTGTAAGGATAAAAATAAAAATCATTCCAGATTAGCTCTTCAAGAGGAAAAAGCAAATTGTTTCCATTTCGAGTTGTCTAATTTAAGACCCTGAGTTTTTAACAGTGGGTTAAAAAGTATATTTTAGTCTTTCCAAACATGGCATTCAAGCCAAAGAAAATACATTATGTTTTCACTGCAGAATTAAAAAGCCTTTATCACATCTGTTGTAAAGTTATGTATTAGTCCCAACACGTTTTAATTTCCAATGGGGTTTATAGGTGATCATGGTTAGAATCAAACTTCCCAGGTGACTCAGTGGTAAAGACCCTGCCTGCCAATGCAGGAGACATGGGTTCTGAGACATGGGTTCTGTCCCTGGATCAGAAAAATCCCCTGGAGAAGAATATGGCAATCCACTCCTGTATTCTTGCCTGGGAAATCCCATAGTCAGAGGAGCCTGATGGACTACAGTCCACAGGGTCACAAAAAAGTCAGACACAACTGAACAACTAAACAACAACAATGGTTAGAATCAGATGCCTCCATTTTAAATATTTAAAGGTTTGATTTAAAAGGCTGGTGAATGAGAACAGAAAATTACAAATTTTCTTGGAATTGGTATGTATGTGGATGCAGGCCGGGCACGTTATAGTGGGTAAGTCACCAAGGTTATTAGCACAAGACCACGACTCTGAGGTCATGTTCCCTCTCTTGCAGACTTCAGGTTAGAGGCTCTTTGGGGAATCCAGACCTTCTGCAGCAAATACTCATTTTTCTGATTTATAAGATTTATTTTCCCCAGAATGGGTAAAATGGAGGGGGTAGGTGATATGAATCAGTGGCAAGCAAAGGAACTACTGGATGATGAGGCTGTCTAACAAGATGACCTTCTGCTCATCTAACCATTTGTCCAGCAAACGTTTATTTGATACCCACTGTGTGACAGAAGCTGACTAGACACAGGAGAGCCAGAGGTGATGGTGTAGTGCTCCTTGTCCCAAAAACCAACATCATTTATCAGTGGATTTTACATTCCATGTTTACATAAATATTCACATTGTTTCTCATAGTAAATGGTCTGGGTGAAGTTGACTCCTCTAAGGAAGAATTTTCCCTTCTGTTTGAAAATGAGGGCATAGTGAAGTGAGATCAGAGAGATGCCTTAGCCTCTCAGGCAGATGCACCTGCTCAGCGGTGTCGGGAGCTGACCACCTTTGTTGGAGGCGTGTAGCAGAGGGGAGGGGGCGAGATGGGGGGCACGCGTGGCCTCACTCACCACCATGGTCTGTGTGTTACAGTTCCTGGACCTTGTGACCCTGAGGACTTGATTGATGGAATCATTTTTGCTGCTAATTACCTTGGCTCCACCCAGCTGCTCTCAGACAAAACTCCCTCCAAAAACGTGCGAATGATGCAGGCCCAGGAAGCAGTGAGCAGGATCAAGGTGAGGGGGTGCTCTGTGCTCCGAGGGGGGTGGTGGGCCAGTGTGGGCAGCTGAGCCGTCCATAGCAGTCACCCCGCACCACACGTCCCAAGTTTAGTGGAGAGGACTGAGGTAACATGACAGTCAGGGCTTATATCTGTACCTGCCAAAGTTCTCAACAGAAAAAAGATTTGCAAAGTGTGTTGGAGTCTTGATGCATACATGCTACATAATTTGATTGTTCTTAATGGCCAGCCTTGAGGAAGAAGTATATATGATGATAAGCTTTGGAAAGGTGGAAAGATGAGGAAGGACAGCATTTTAAATATTATCTTTCTAATATGTGAGCACAGTACACTGCATTTCTGCTGACAGAGATCAGAGCCTTGAACATCCACGCTACAGTGTGGTTCAGACTAGGTGTCATTGCTTTCGAACCTGTCGATCCTGATCAAGCTAGATTGAACTGGCTTCAGTGCAGTTGTTCAGTCATGTCCAACTCTTTGTGACCCCATGGACTGCAGCACACCAGGCCTCCCTGTCCATCACCAACTCCCAGAGCTTGCTCAAACTCATGTCCATAGAGTCAGTGATGCCATCCAACCATCTCATCCTGTGTCATCCCCTTCTCCTGCCTTCAGTCTTTGAAAGCATCAGGGTCTTTTCCAGTGAGTCAGTTCTTCACATCAGGTGACCAAAGTATTGGAGCTTCAGCTTCAGTCCTTCTAATGAATATTTAGGACTGATTTCCTTTAGGATTGACTGGTTTGATCTCCTTGCAGTCCAAGGGACTCTCAAGAGTCTTCTGCAACACCACAGTTCAAAAGCATCAATTCTTCAGCACTCAGCTTTCTTTCTACATGACTACTGGAAAAACCATAGCTTTGACTAGATGGACCTTTGTTGGCAAAATAATGTCTCTACTTTTTAGTATGCTGTCTAGGTTGGTCAAAGCTTTTCTTTCAAGGAGCAAGCATCTTTTAATTTCATGTCTGCAGTCACCACCTGCAGTGATTTTGGAGCTCAAGAAAATAAAGTTCATCACCCTTTCCACTGTTTCCCCATCTCTTTGCTGTGAAGTGATGGGACCAGATGCCATGATCTTCGTTTTGTGAATGTTGAGTTTAAGCCCAACTTTTTTCAATCTCCTCTTTCATTTTCACCAAGAGGCTTTTTAGTTCTTGGCTTTCTGCCATAAGGGTGGTATCATTTGCATACATGAGGTTATTGTTATTTCTCGCGGCCATCTTGATTCCAACTTGTGTTTCATCCAGCCAAGCATTTTGCTTGATGTACTCTGCGTGTAAGTTAAATAAGCAGGGTGATGATATACAGCCTTGACGTACTCCTTTCCCAGTTTTGAACCAGTCCATTGTTCCATGTCTGGTTCTAACTGTTCCTTCTTGCCCTGCATACTGATTTCGCAAGAGGCAGGTAAGGTGGTCTGGTATTCCCATCTCTTTCAGAATTTTCCACAGTTTGTTGTGATCTACACAGTCAAAGGCTTTGATATAATCAGTAAAGCAAAAGTAGATGCTTTTCTGGAATTCTCTTGCTTTTTCTATGATCTAACAGATGTTGGCAATTTGATCTCTGGTTCTTCTGCCTTTTCTAAATCCAGCTTAAGCATCTGCAAGTTCTCAGTACGTGTACTGTTAAAACCTGGCTTGAAGAATTTTGAGCATTACTTTGCTAGTGTGTGAGATGAGTGTAATTGTGCAGTAGTTCGAACATTGTTCAGCATTGCCTTTCTTTGGGATTGGAATGAAAACCGACCTTTTCCAGTCCTGTGGCCACTGCTGAGTTTTCCAAATTTGTTGGCATATTGAGTCCTGCACTTTCACAGCATCATCTTTTAAGGCTTGAAATAACTTAGCTGGAATTTCATCACCTCTACTAGCTTTCTTCATAATGATGCTTCCAAAGGCTCACTTGACTTTGCACTCAGGATGTCTGGCTCTAGGTGTGTGGTCACACCATTGTGATTATCTGGGTCATGAAGAACTCTTTTGTATAGTTCTTCTGTGTATTTTTGCCACCTCTTCTTAATATCTTCTGCTTCTGTTAGGTCCAGACCATTTCTGTCCTTTATTGAGCCCATCTTTGCATGAAATGTTCCCTTGGTATCTCTAATTTTCTTGAAGAGATCCCTGGTCTTTCCCATTCTGTTGTTTTCCTCTATTTCTTTGCATTGATCACTGAGGAAGGCTTTCTTACTTCTCCTTGCTATTCTTTGGAACTCTGCATTCAGATGGATCTTTCCTTTTCTCCTTTGCCTTTTGCTTCTCTTCTTCACTCAGCCATTTGTAAGATCTCCTCAAACAACCATTTTGCCTTTTGCATTTCTTTTCCTTGGGAATGATTTTGATCACTGCCTCCTGTACAGTGTTACAAACCTCTGTCCGTAGTTTTTCAGGCACTTTATCAGATCTGATCCCTTGAATCTATTTGTCCCTTCCACTGTGTAATCATAAGGGATTTGTTTTAGGTCATACATGAATGGTTTAGAGGTTTTCCCTACTTTCTTCAATTTAAGTCTGTTTGGCCATAAGGAGTTCAGGATCTGAGCCACAGTCAGCTGAACTGGCTTGCTTCACCTAAAAGTAAGCATTCGATAAGATCTACTCTGGCTAATCTGAACCAAGTCAGTGCAAGGCTAACTCGGTTCAAACCAGTCATAACCTGTTTGCAAGGAGTGAGCTTGTTTGATCCCTGAAACCACTTCTGTCTAGTTTTAAGTCATTCACAGCTGGTTTGAACCAGCCAAACTAGCTTGAACTGGTCTGACCCCATGGAAATACAGCCTCTAGAATACCCACCATGACGCTAGTGCCCCTAGAACCGTGGGCAAACCAGTGGTGACAGGGACCCTGATGGTGCCATCGTGTCATGTAGGTGCGAGCCCCTGAGGCTGTTTTCAGCTAGAGGCGCAGGCATTTCATCACCACTGAAATCAGAGCTGGGGACTTCCAGCAAGTTGAAATAGCTTAGGACTTGCCAGATTCGGTTCTGTCACGTTTCCATTGGTCAGAATCAGCTCCCTCCTCAAGGGACTGTTCCCTTTACGTGTCTTCTCTCTCACACACCCCCAGGCTTCATCCTGAGCTTTCTATGGCAGTGTGGGACGAGAAGCAAGAGTCCTTAACTCTCTTCATCAGGGGAAGAATATGTGTTGAGCATTTATGTGTGCAAGGCTGTGCAGGGTCCTAGGAGGGAGGAAAAATAGTGATTTATAAGGTGAGATCCTTACCCTCAAGTTCAGCAGCACAAATGAGAAGTGAATTAAGCCAGCAAATGTACAAGGGGTGCCGGAGGAGGAGAGAGGGGTGTCAGGGTCAAAAGGCCACAGGAGTATGGGGAGCCCTTGTGAGGTGAGACACTGCCTGGAAGCCTGAGGGAGGAGAGGGCAGCAACCACGGAGGTCGTGGAGGTCACACGGAGCAGGGGTGGCACTTCACGTCCTTCTACCCCCGCTCCCACACCCCTCCTCCAGGGCTGGGGCTCGTCTCGCGAACTTGCCCAGGCTCTGCTATGCCCTGAACAGTAGACAAGGTCAGCGCTGGCCCTGCCCTTCATTACCCATCATCGCACAGGAAGCCCATGCCAACTTTTGATAGCATTATTGACAATTTATTGGCTACCCTAGTGGCTTAGATGGTGAAGAATCTGCCTGCAATTGCAGGAGACCCAGGTTCGATCCCTGGGTCAGGAAGATTGCCTGGAGAAGTGAATGGCAACCCACTCCAGTATTCTTGCCTGGAGAGTTCCATGGACAGAGGAGCCTTGTCGACTACAGTCCATGGGATTTTAAAGAGTCAGATACGACTGAGCAACCAACACCACTACTACTATTTCTACTACTGCTACTACTACTGACATTTTAGGATTTAGGATGTATGATCCAGAGAATAATTTACAACTATTTCGAGTCCTACCCCTACCTCCAGAGGTGCATCTTACCCTGTGACTCCCAACTAGACAACTTCCTGACAGTGTCTCAAACCGACCCTCCTACACTGTGGGCCCTTCAGATGCAGTAACGCTGCTGGTAGAATCTCAGGCTTCTGTTGAGCTGTCTGTCAGAGCTTGCTTGATCTCCTTACACCCTCTCCCTGAACATAAAGAGGTGACATTAATACCTGGAGACGTCCCCACAGTGTTTTCCATGTTAATTTAGTATCTCCCAGGTGTAGAGTTCAAGAATTCACAAAACTCCCTGAGAACAAGCTGCTTTTCAGGCATTATCCTGCCTTATCTCATACAGGAGAACTTGAAAAGCATAATCTTTAGGGACAGAGTTCTGACTCCTCCTGTCCCCATGGTTACCAGATATGTTATGATTATAATTTTGTTACATCAGCATTCGTTAAGTAAACCCCCAGGTGAGCAGAAGACTACAAGAGAAATTGAGATGGAGAAGTTTAAGACGCAGCAGTCCTGGGGGAAGCATCTGCATACCTAGAGGCCATGTGGGGCGGTCACGCAGGACCTGGGCACATGCCTTTACTGGGGTCCATGGGTGGAATACCTTGAGGTTCCCAGATGAAGGCCAGATTGGTCAGTGCAAACCAAAACGGGGTTTTGCTGAGCTAGTGGAGGTATTAGCTAAGGGTGCCTTGGGGAAGGCCCTGGGCAGCCGGGGGAGACAAGGGCTGATGAGTGGGGTTGGGGTCCCTTTAGGAGCTGACACTTGCGTGTGACTCTGCAGGCTGCTTTCCACAGCATTTGCGTGCATGAAGGAAATAATATCAGTTTAAGGTTCAGGCAGGCTGCTTGGCCAAACAGAATGGATGCTGAGGCAGTAATACCATGGAGTGACTTAGCTGAATTCTTGACCCAGCGCTTAGTTTCCTGGGTTAATAATGGTACTGTTAGCTCTCCCTGGGTCAGTGGGAGTACAGAGACCCTGGATGGTTCTCTGATAGACAGGAACCATGATTAAAGGGGGTGTTTGGAAAAGAGGCAGTGCTTTTGGTTGTAGCAGTGTCATCTGGGACATTTTTATTGGCATGAGAGTCTAGAACCAGAGATCTTTGCCTCCCTGTTACGTCCAAGACAGAGCCACATGACAAAGATTTATCTCCTCCAGATGGCCAGAGCACCCGTCCCTGTCAAGGCATCTACCAGGGTCCATTCAGGTGAATCCTCCAGAACAAAGCAATAGTCCACTCCCGAAAAAGTACTGAGGAGCCCTGAGACCAAGTATTGCATGTTCTTTTGAGATGAGTTTTTCCTAGTTTCTGTTTATTGACTTCCTGATGGGTCGTCCTTGACTCCCACAGCTAGAGTAGTCTGTCTTTCTGCTGCCCTGAGACATGTGTGTGTGTTCAGTGACCTTAAGGGGACAGCAGGCACAGCCACATCACCCGAATGTAGGACAGGTCTTGGGAGAGGCCCCAGACTCCAGCGTCCCCGGGCCAGAGCCCTCCAAGGACCAAGTGCTCTGCACGTTGCACTTTCCTGATTTCCCCAGTGGTTTCTGAGAGTGTTCTTTTCCATTTTTAAAGTCCAGCTCCCTGATGAGAAACCAGAAAGTTTACTTTTGAATCTTCAAAAAGGATTAGTATCCAGAAGTTCCACAAATCATTTGAACAAAAAATTAGAAGGCTTTGTCAATCAGAACAGGCAAGACAGGCTCTCTGATTATAAATCCATTTTAGACCTGCCTAGAGCAGAGTAAGCAGCTGGAAAATGTATATTTATTTTTACAGCAAATTGCTCTAGTGTGAGGAATTCATTATAGAGTGGTGAGATTAAACAGTCGCATTTCATGTATAAGTATCATTTCACAATGTGCTTCTTGCATCTGAAAGGAATGTTGCCTATCATTAAATATTTTCTGCCTTGTGTTCCTTTTACATCCATTTAAATGCCTGTCAGATTGTTTGCCTTTACACCCAGCCTGCCACTTTTTCAAATTATAAGTGGAGAAGGCCGCGTTCAGAACCCATGGTTTATGTCCTCGCCCCCAAGAAAGTTACTGCGGGGATGGTTCACAGAGACTTCACCACGTGCTCGGAGAACCAGCGGCTGAGAGCAGCTTCCCGGATGAACTCGGGTGGTCCAGGGAGGCCTGCACTGGGGTGCCCACATGCACTCCCTTCTCTGCGGAAGGTGCTGCATGCTCCTTCCTAAAGAGGCTGGCCTTTCAGGAGTGAGTTACTCTGGGCCACCTCTAGAGAGATGCAGAGCAAGCAGAATGAGGCTACCGATTTCCTAGCCACGTCCATCCAGGAAGTAAGGCGGAAGGGATGCTCTGTGGATTTATTTGGAAATCCATTTAGTGATATCCTCACCACAAACTGGAGTAATTCCTGGCTTGGTGCTCTCACCTACACACAGAGGAGCTTCCTCCCTTCTTTCTCTGAGTTCTTCTGCCTGCCTGCCTCCCTCAGGGACCCCAGCTAGGCCCTCTCCTTCCTCTGCCTGCATTGTTTACTTGACAGGATGGATGCCAGGGAGGCCTTCCTCTCAGGAGCCCCGCTGTGGCCCTGTGTTTGAGGTGCTTTTTGCTCTGAGCCAGCTCTGCCCGTGATGTTTGGGTTTCCATTTCAAAGCAGGCTTTACTTCCTGGTCTGTCCGCCAATTATGTGGTGTCTGTCACTTATGTAGCACCAACTGTGGCCTGACATTTAATAGTGACACTGGCTTTACTCTTGGAGGCTGAAGAATTGCAGTTTTCTTAAGTTACAAATAATGTGCAGGTTTATTTGCCAAAATGAGGGGAAGTTTGGAGTTGTGATTTCTCTAGATATGAATCTGGCTCAAAAAGCAAACTGTCCCTATGCAGGATCCCTGTGACAAGGCCTCTTAGCAGATAAAAATCAACCACGTCCTTGACCCTGAGAAGCCTGCAGTCTCGTGAGGGAGCCACGGAGAGTGTTTAGGTAACCGAAATACAAGGCAGGCTGAGGAATCTGTAATTAAGACATTTCCATCGACCAAAATGTAAGATACAAGGTACATCTGAATGCAGCAGCAGAGTTAGAGGATATCTGCCATGTTTTTGCAGTTCTTTTTTTCATCTTTGCACCCTCCCTAATCTATCCGTTCTGCCTTAGTTCATCTTTTTTTGAGAAGAAAGCTTCCCATATGATTTAGAAATGCTTAGAGCAGTGGTCCTCAAAGTGGGACCAGCAACAGCATCATCCCCTGCAAATTTGTTAGACGTGCAGACTCTCAGGCCCCAACCCAGGCAGAAACTCAGGGAGGTAGAGCCCAGGAACCTGTTTTCATAGGCCCTCCGGGAGGTGGTAATGGATGCTGCAGGTTGGGATCCGGCCCCTGAGAGAAGTGTGGACCATCCCTCCAGGGTGAAGGAGCCTCTGTTCTCCAGCTGTGCTCTCACATTCCGGTTAAGTGCAGTGCTTCTCGCTGACGGGATTCCATTGGCAGATAAGCACAAGAAACACCGCCAAATAGATATTTTTGATATCTGTCACATATATTTTCCTAGTAAAGGCTCTGAGAAGTCCTGTACTAAGGAGATTTAATTCAGTTTGTTTAACTAGAAGCTTCCACAATTACTTGAAAGCAGAATACATTATCCCTATGGTGATACCTGATCATCTTGTTGCTGGGATTCTTTTAAATGCATTTTAGGAAAAACTTCTAGAGGGAGCTTTGCCCTACACTCAGTCAGTATCTAAAGCAGGCAGAGCACCCCCTATACAGCAAGCTCACTCGCGCCTTCCTCTCCCTGCATCTCCATGCTTCGTTTCACCCTCGTTCCCACTTCATTCTCTGCTCCTCCACTGAAGGTGGGGCGAGGTGCTGAAACTGCCTGAGCTGTAGAAACTGCTTCGTGTCCATGCAATGTGTGGTGTGTTTGTCTCCATGGCCTTTTGGTATTGTTTTGGTCCACACATTTTTGTAAGACATGTTCATTATCAAATATTCTTACATCTGTCTTTACTAGCCTACCCCAAAAGATCAGATTTTTTTTTCCATTCTTTTATGTAGAGATTTTATTTAGATGTTTCAAAATCATGATTGAATTGTAAAATGAGAATTTGTTAGTGTAACCTTGTCTAAGCCAGCTGATTTCCCATCTGACCCAAAGAAGCCTATGGTTGATAAAGAAGATGTTGACATGGATAGCAGCCCCTTTACGTACATTATCTCGTTTACTCCTCCAAATGGAGAGGGTGGGGAATCCTGTGAGGTAGGTATCATTAACCCCATTTTACAGACGGACTGAAAAGTTCATAGAGAAACGTGTCCAGCTGGCACCGTAGCAATTTGGTATATAGAGTTAGGTTTCCTGTTTGATTATCTGGTCTGCCACTTAATAGCTGTGTGACCTTAGGCAAGTTAATGAGCCTCTCTGTGCCTCAATTTTCTCTTCTGAAAGATGAGGATAATGCACTGCCTGCCTCACAGGGTTACTGTAAGCTTCTATACTGATACATGTGAAGTGCTTAGAAGGATATGGGCATGTGCTAAGTGTTCAGTCAGGGTTAGCTGGGGGAAGAAAAGCTAGAATAGTCAGATGATCCCGGGCATAACTAGCCTTAGAGGCTCTTAGCAACAGCAGGTACTCAGCACACGTTGTGGATGGAGTGATTGGATGCACTGTGCTGCACGTGTCCTTTGGTGATCTCCAGCCTGCTGGTGGTGGGCCCCAAGTCTCATGAAAGCCCGGGCTTTAAATGGATGTTGCCAGCCCCTGCTTCAAGATGCATGTGGGCCTTAAGGCTCTAAGACCCTTCTCTGCCGCTCCAGCTTCTCATTGTGGCCCTGACCCCCATCGTGATTTCCAAACATATGCCTAAATTTTTAATTCTAATTTGTTTCAGGGCACTTGGACATCATAAGTGATTTAAAGGTGGTATTACTCTAAGTGTACAGAATATTTTTTGACTGCATAAATTCTCAAAACACCTTTCATGGAACTTGGTTTCCCTTTTGGATCCTCTTCATCATCACCCATCCTAGTAAAAACAGAACGTGGGCATTTCATTGGTGGCAGGCTTGCTTTCCTTTGAGAGGGGCCCTTTGGATTAGATTTCTCCTGCAGGCGAAGAATTTTGACCAAAGGCCACTAAGTTTTGGTATCAAAAATAATGGAAATTTACATGTTACTACGGTATCATTTCAGGGGAGGTAAGAAGACAGAGGTTAGGCTCTTACAGCAGTTGTTCATCTTGAGGATTGTGCCTGGTGCAGATCAGGAGTCTGTGTGGCACAGCATCAGCTGGGGCCGCTCCTCAGACGCACAGATATTTCCACAGTCGTTGCAGCAGTTAAGGTAACTTGCAGTTGCTGCCGCCAGACTTTCCCAGAGTAGACTGTTTCATCACGAAGTCTTGACCATCAGTATGAGCTGTGGGCGGGGGCTGCCCTGGTCTCCTGGGTGGACCAGATCAGCTGTTCAGTGTTTGGGTGGCTGACTCATCCAGTTTCTCCACCATGAGGTAGCACCGACAACACACTTAGTTGCTTATGAGTAGTGGCGTGTGGCCGCGAGCAAGAGCTTTGGCGCCAGGTGAGTACCAAGGGTGTGAGGGAGCTGCTCTTCCCACAGCCCACCCCCATCACCGCAGCAGTGCCCGTGGTTCGGCCACGGACTCACCATCGTTCGGGTAATGTCTGCGTGTATATAGCAGGCCTCACCCAAAGCCAAGAGATTGCATCCCAAGCCCGGCAAATTATAATCGTCTAACATCATAATCTTTTAAAAGCAAACACAAATAGAGTGCTTATAACACACCAGGCCCTGTTTTGACAGTATTGTGTATACAGTTGACCCTTGAACCACACAGGTCCACTTATACCTGGATATTTTCCAGGAGTAAATAGTACAGTATTATGTGGTCCAAGATCAGTTGACTCTGTGATTGGTAGACTCTAAGGATACAGAACGGTGGGTGCAGAGGAACCAAGCTGTGTATATAGAGGGCCAACTGTAAGTGATACACGGATGACCCCATGGTTGTTGGCACCCCTAACCCCACGTTGTTCGAGGGTCAGCTGTACTCAATTTATCCTCACAACAGCCCTATGAAGTAAATTCTGGTTTTACCTTCATTTCACATTTGAGGAAACTGAAGCACAGAGATGTTAAGTGTCTTGTCCTAAGTCACATGACTTGTATGTAGCAGAGCCAAAATTCAGTTTTGGACAGTCTGGCCTCAGAGTTTCTACTCTTACAGAACTCTGCTATCTTGAATAAATCTTCTATCCATTTCTATCTATAATTAGAAATAGGCTTTATTGAAGCCCTGGTGGCTCAGATAGTAAAGAATCTGCCTGCAGTGCAGGAGATGAGAGTTCGATCCCTGAGTCAGGAAGGTCCCTGGAGAAGGGAATGACTACCCACTCCAGTATTCCTGCCTGGAGAATTCCATGGACAGAGGACCCTGGTGGGCTACAGTCCATGGGGTTGCAAAGAACTGGACACAACTGAGTGACTAACACACACAGGTTCTATTAATATTACACAAATTTAAGGCAAGAAGTATTACTGGTGTTAATAAAGAGGAAGAGCAATTGATTCAGAAGTCAATAACAAAAAGATAACTAGGAAATCTTCAAATGTGTTTAAATTAAGAACACAAGATTTCAAAGAAATCACAGTGGAAATTAGAAAGTGTTTTGAATGAAATGATAATTAAATTGCAACATCAGAATTTGTGGGATATAGCTAAAGTGGAGATTAGAGGGAGATTCATAGCTTTAAATATTATCAGGAAAGAAAAATGTTTGAAAATCCATGATTTAAGTTTTCATCTTAAGCTAGAAAAAAATTGGCGAATTAAACCCAAAGAAAGTAGAAACAAAGATATAGGCTGAAATCCATGAAACAGAATATAGGCATACAATAAAGGAAATCAGCAGAACCAAAAGTTGGTTCTTTGAAGGCATCAATTGCAGTTAGGTATAGGGCACCTCAGTACATGTCCTTCCTCCTACTGCCCCCACTAACTACCAAATTCTGATTTAGGAAATCAGTAGTCGAGTGGGATTTTGTTGATATTAGTTTGTCAGTTCCCTTTTCAACTTTGAGTCTCTGCAAATTCTTTTCTAACTGTTCTCCTGTCTCTGTTTGTTCCATGCTAAGCAGATGGCCCAGAAATTAGCCAAAAGCAGGAAGAAGGTGCAGTACAAACAATTTCATCAGCTTGATGTTATGCCTGGTTTTTTTTTATTTTTCATTTATTTATGTTTTGCCTTTTTTCTTATTTCGTGTTTTTGTTTTCTGCATCCAGCAAGTTTTTGTTCAGATTTCTTTTTGAACCGCCCCATAAGCCAACGTTTCTCAAAACTCAGTTGCCCAAAGTGGCTGTTTTCTGTTGCTCATTAGTCATCTCACTCCAGAGGAAGGCCAGGGGGCAGACTGGGAATGCTGAAGGGATCCTGCGGTACGTGCAAGTGCCCACCGTTCAGGAGCATTCACACGGCAGGGACCTTGGTCTGCTCAATTCTAGTCATGTTTGATTTGTGGATTTGTCAGATTGCTGGATGCAAAAAAGAAAACTCGCTAATAACCACGTGTGTGCAGAGTCAAGCCCTAAGTGAGCCAGACCAGTGCGCTTTTTCTGGTTGCGGAGCTTCCAGGTGCTTAAGAGCTCCCCGTGGGATACTGAGGCATTGGGGCTCGCTCTTAATGGGGTGGCTTCCGAAGTGGGTACTGCTTCTGTGTTGCTGTGGTATGTGGGACCATGAAGACCCTCTTACCAGAACTGCCTCCAGCTGCCTTGTCTGCACCTGCTGTAAACATCGACACCCCCCACCCCCATCACTTGAGCAGGAGCAAACTCTGACTTCTCCAAGGTCCTGGGGGTATGAGTCAGTCACCCTGATTGCTTCAATCTGTTGGGCTCTGAAACCCTTGCAGAAAGTGCCATTTACATCATTGTTCAGAGAGTTAGATGTACTGCAGTGAGCTACTGCTTCCATGGCGGAAGCGGCACAGGGCGTCCGCATTTCCCCTGTAGCCTGGAGGTGCTCACTCCTGTCCCTGTGTCCCTCCTCTGTGTGGTCCCTCTGGCTTTGGCAGCCTCATTCTGGAGTCTGAATCGCTGTTCTGGTGACTGTGTCTCGAAGCCTCTGTATGTGAGTTAAGCTTGCTCCCACACACTTGGGTCAGAGCAACATATTAAGCTTTCCCTTGGTGGGTTTTCCTTCTTAGGCTCCTGAAGGTGAATCTCAGCCAATGACCGAGGTGGATCTCTTCATTTCTACCCAGAGAATCAAAGTATTGAACGCCGACACCCAGGTATTAATTCGCCGCTCCCACCTTCCTAGGGGGTGAAGCTTAGCATGGCAACCAGGAGATTGTGCCCTTGCCTGTCAGGCAGCTGTGCCCAGATGCTGGCTGGCTTCCACACAAGCTCAGAGGTCGTGTCTGCAGTGCCTGCTGCTGATGTGGGGGGTGGGGGTTAGGGGGGACTTGGTAAGGAAGGTTGGGGCTGTTAAAGATCAAAGGGAAAAACAAGCCACAGATATTGTTTGTTAATAATTCTCACAAACCTTTGTCAGAAGATTCATGAATTTAAACAGATTAGCCTTTGAAGAAATTTTGTTTAAAACCACACGTACATACATAAACAAAACACAGTAATTGCATGCAGATTTTATTTATTTTTTTTAGCTTCCCCACCAGGGGTTTCCCAGGTGGCCCTAGTGGTAAAGAACCCACCTGCCAGTGAAGGAAACGCAGGAGATGCGGGTCCGATCCCTGGGTCAGGAAGACCCCTTGGAGGAGGGCATGGCAACCTACTCCAGTATTCTTGCCTAGAAAATCCCATGGACAGAGGATCCTGGTGGGCACTATAGTCCAAAGGGTCGCAAAGAGTCAGGCATGACTGAAGCGACTTAGCATGTACCCACAGAGATTCTACTGGCTGTAAAATGATTTAAATTCCTTTTCACATACTACAGACCACTTCCTGCTCTGGGTTATCACCAGTCAAGGGAATTGCCCCCAGGCTTGGGTGGGTACATGTAAATTTGCCAACACAGTGTTTGCAGTGAGCCCGAGAGCACCGCCACCCACTCCCACACCCACAGCGTGTGTAGACTGCACTTGGCTACACTGTGGGTGGCAGACTCTCTCTTGGGTCTTAGATGATGCTCTGGACTCACCAGCCTCTCCCATCTCCCGTCTAGGAAACGATGATGGACCACCCTCTGAGGACCATTTCCTACATCGCAGATATCGGGAACATTGTTGTGCTGATGGCCCGCAGGCGGATGCCCCGCTCCAACTCCCAGGAGAACGTGGAAGCCTCCCACCCATCCCAGGATGGAAAAAGGCAGTACAAGATGATCTGCCATGTCTTCGAGTCTGAAGATGTAAGGGTGGCCTCCTCTCATCTCCCGCCCCGTGATCTGATCTGAGCGCCCTTGGGTAGACGGGTTCCCTCTAGTTCTCAGAACCTTAATCATAGATGAGACAAATACTTATTGAGCACTTACTGTGTGTCAAGCCCTGTTTAGTGCTGGGGATATGAGGCTGAGTAAAACAGACAAGGTACTCCTTGTGAGGTTATAGAGAGAAAATGAATAGATAGATATACTTAATGTAAAGTTAGACAGAGGAATGTTTAATCAAGAAAAACTAGGTCAGGGGATAGAGGGGCAGAGGCTGTTACGGGTAGAGCAATGATCAGTCCTTTCAGAGTCACACTGGAGCCGAACCTGAGTAGAGTTGAGAGTGAGGAAAGAACAGGTTCAGAGGCCCTGAGACAGAGGCCTGCTGACAGAGTATGGGGAGAGGCAAGGAGACCAGCCGCTGGAGGGCTGTGCAGGACTGCCCTTTCCTAACAAGAAAGTTGGCGTCCCTGCCCCGCCCCACCACATGGCATGAGCACCAGCCACCCACTCGTTCGCAAACCCAACTGCTCCTCCAGTCACAAAGCCAGGGATTCCTGACACCCATCTCTCCATGATAAAGTCAGCAGAGGAAGCTAATTTAAAACAGAGGTGGGGCTCCTCCTTCCCTTCAGCCTTCTTCTCCAGTTGTCCCTAGAATCGCTGGCGAGGCTACCAGGGTTCAAGCTATTTCCCAAAGCTCAACAGGCCTTGGCAGCTCCCTCCAGGCCAGGGCCACAGCCCCACAATGGTTTCGAGCTGCAGAGCCTGCCCGGAGATGGCCAGGTCGGTGCCACTGACTGAGATAAATCTTCCTCCTGCCACAGTGAAACAAGCTATCTTTCTCATATTGAGCAGAAAGACCTTATCTACTTAAAGAAAATTGCCGCCGGTAGCCTTGGCTCCTTAAAAGGGGCTGTTTTTCTGCCAGAGATTATTCATTGAGCTGCAGTAATGGTCTGCCCCTGAGAAGTTAGAAGTCAGAGGCAATTCTCCAGGGAAGCAGAACCCTCATGGCTGTGGCCTCAGACAGGAGGAGATGCTTACATGTTGTACCAACATTTACTTGTCTGGTTTTCAGCTCCAGAGACAGGTTGCTGAGAAGACAGAGAGCTTGAAGCACCTGTCCTGGCCATTCTCTCCACTTTTCCTGTGAAACTGAGATCAAACTTGCAAACTAGGAGAAGGTTCTTATAAAGCTCCAACGGAGTAACATTTAGAACATTGTTTGATGTATCGTGCAGGCCTGCAAAAAGATGGCATTAGCTCTGCCGGTTCAACCCTCAGCCACCTCTCCCAGGCTTGCTACTCCTAAAGGAGGACTTTGTCTCCCTTGGGGCTCCTTTGGGTCTGTAGGGGAGACAGTGATGGGAAAGAAGGAAGAAGCAAGAGTGGGCCTGAAAGTCTTGCTGCTTTGCTTCCAAGGCCCAGGATAGAAGAGGAGAGCATGGGCTCCAGGGCTGGGAGACCTGCATGTGAATCCCACCTCCATGTACGGGCTGTGCCACTGCTCGGTTTCTATAGAGCAGGCTGCCATGCGGCTCAGGTAGACCCAGCAGAGATGAGAGCAGTCTGAGCCACTGGCCCGGTGCCTCCACTCACGATGGTCGGGAAGCCCACTGGCTGTGTCCTCAGACGGTTTTTTCAGTTTGTCTGTTCACACGAGCCTGTGATGCCCACAGCGATGCCTCGGCAGGAGGCAGTGTGGTGGTCCTTGGTATGACATGTGATGTCACCAGACTCTCAGAGTGAGAAATGTTAAGCAGTGTTTCTTTCCCCCAAGCCAACCACGCAGAAAGTTCTGGTATCACTGTTAGTTAACTGCTTTCAGCAAAAATGACTAAAGATAGGGAAAGGAGGAACGGAGATGAGAGCTGTGTGTTTGAAACATTGCCCTAGAGTGTGTTCTGTGGGGTTTCTACCCACTGGAATTTGAGAGAGCAGCAGGGCCAGGGGTGGGCAGGAGGCCGGCTCTGGAATTAAGCTGCCAGGATTCCAGCCTCCAACCCCACCCCAAATTAAGGTCTCAACCTCCTTTTCCTCATCTCCCCAATGCGAACAAGGAAACAATACATAAAATAGATCTGCAGTTTTAAAGTCTAAGAGCTCTGAGAAACAAAAGAGCTTTTTGTACTCATTTGGGTGATAAGCTTGCTCTGAGCTGCGATGAGACACTTCATAGGATTTGTCCAGCTTACTATGAATCTCACACATTTTGTTGCAGGAATATTACTGGGTGTGTTTAGGCACTTCTCCAAGCTCTAGTGGGGTTTTTACACAATGTATGATGCATGCACTCTGTTACCGTTCTAAAATTTGAACATTGTGAATTCTGAAACACTGCCCCCAGAGCTTAGGATGAAGGCTTGTGGACCAGCCACACTTACATCATAGACTTGACGTGAATTTATGTGACACTGTTTATATGGGATGTGATGTGGCACAGACTTGGTTGCTGCTTGCTTTCCCAAGTTGTGATGTTGATTAATTAATGCAGGGAAAAGTTATCAAATTCCAGTGCAGGAAAAAGATCAACAGAAGCAGAGTTCCCATCCTGTGAGCTGTGTGACCCTGAACAGGTTCTTTTGTATCTCTGGGCCTCTCAGTCTCCTCATCTAGAAAATGCGGGGTTGGACTCGATCAGGGTTCTCAATTCTGTTGGACCCAACAATCCTTTCACATAGCAAATATTTTATAATGCCCTGCTCATAGACAATATGAATGAAATTCATAGATCATTTAATCTCCTTTTCTGAAAAAGTTTTCACAAAATAACCAAATTATTGCCATAAATGTAATACAAAGGAGAAATAAAAGGAAAGCTAAAATAAGATTATTGATAGCTGTAATAAAATAGTTGATAGACACATTTGTGCACACATAAACACATGCACACATGAAGAACCTCTACACTCCATAGCCAGTGTGCAGGATGACAGAGATAATTTATTGGCAACCCACATCTCACAACAGCATTGATGCTGATGTTTTCTAAAGTCATGAAGCTTACTCGTGGTAAAGTGTTGGATTAAACATCTTTTCTCAATTCACAAAATAATTATATTCTTGGAACATTCACTGTGTTTTAGAGCCATGCAATAAGTCTTTTGGTTTTGTATAAATTAGAGTTGAGTCCTAGACTCAGGTAACTGAGCACAGGTGTTATATGTACATGAATGTCCGGGCGGGGTGGGGGGTGGGTGATATCTTAAAATTGTGCAGGATGTAAAACAGCTCATCCTGGGCAAGACTGTCCTTTGCACAGCAGTAAGTCCAGCATCTCTGACTCCTGTCCACTGAATGCCGGGAGCTCTCTATGATCATTGTCATAGTAAAAAGTGTTCCCACTAATTTTGGAAACACCCTCTAGAAGGCACCACTTTTCAGGGGGCCCAGCAGTCTTCAAGGACCCAGGTCATCTATCTGCAGCACTGGCCTGCTGACCCTGTCTCTCCTCTCCAGGCCCAGCTGATCGCACAGTCCATCGGGCAGGCCTTCAGTGTGGCCTACCAGGAGTTCCTCAGAGCCAATGGGATTAACCCCGAAGATCTCAGCCAGAAGGAGTACAGCGACCTGCTCAACACCCAGGACATGTACAACGACGACCTCATCCACTTCTCCAAGTCAGAAAACTGCAAAGATGCAAGTACCTCCCTGAACCTGTTCCCCAGGCTGGGCCGCCTGGGCCTGCCCACCGAGGAGGTGAAGGCAGGGTGCTGGGGTGGAGTGTGGTGTTCACAGGACGTTGCGGAGCGCTCAGGCGCGTCTCTGGCTCCCCTCATGTGTGGCCCAGGTTCTTAAAGACTTCAGCTGAGGGCTGTGACCAGCGAGGCAGGGAGTCTTCTGCCCCTGTGACCCACAGCTGACTTTGGGGATGGGTTCCAGAAGCAGACAGGACCTAAACCCTGTCTTTACAAGCTCTCGGTCTAGGAAAGGGCACATTTGTAACAGGGAGGATCTTAAATGATGATGCTGGGTGGGCTCTATTCAGAGATAGCTGTGCCCAGCAAGTGGAGCTGGTCCTAGCTCTCTGGGGTCAGATGAGGGGTGCTGGGCTCCCCTTGGGACCGAGCTCTGCAGGAACAGCTGGAGGAAAGCAGGGCCACCTGACCTGCTCTGGGGTCTGGGTATTCTCTGAGAAGTGTACAGGAGCGCAGAGGGCTGGGGCCCCAGTAACAGAAGCATGAGGTTTCACACACTCAGGAATCATCTGGGGAGCCACGGATGAGGCATTGAGGCTGGACTGTGCATATGAGAGGATGCAGGCCCTGGGTCAGAACTGGCAGGCTTGAGAGTCCAGCCAAGGTGAGGGGCCTGGACTTTATGCCCAAGATGTGGGCCAGTGATCTTTTAATTCACTCATGGATGCTAGGTGTCCTAGGTTTCCTGGAAGCAAAGCCTGAGATGGGAATTCTGGTTCAAGGGATCTGTGGGGAGGTGGGGACAGGGTGCACTCAGGAAACAGTGTGTGGGCACGAGGGTGGTGGGGGTGCCATGGAGGGCTGTGGCCTCACTGGGGATGAGCATCCTCTGATCCAAATGGAAGCACTGGGTCACACATCACAGGACTGTCTTGTCCCACCTGGAGCCAAAAGAGTTGGCAAGCCTGTGCCCAGTGCTCATCAGTCATTGGCAGTGAGGTCAGACGGAGGTAGGTGAGTGTGCCTGTGCTCAGAGTTCCCCACGCTGGGGGCTTCCACAGCAGAAATGCGTTGTCTTCCAGTTCTGGAGGCTGGAGGCCTGAAATCAAGGTGTCTGCAGGCTTGGTTCCTCCGAGGGACTGTGAGGGGGAAGACCTGTCCTAGGCCTCTCATTCACTCGTAGATGGTCATCTTCTCCCTGCTCTGTCTTCACTCTGTGCTTGTCTCTATGGCCACATTTCCCCTTTTCATAAAGATACTAATCATATTGAACTAGGACCCACCCTAACCATTTTTATTTTAACTTGATTGCCTATGAAAAGGCCCAATCTCCAAGCAAGTTCCTATTTGGAGGTACTAGGAGTTAGAGGACTCGAGCATATGAATTTAGGGGGAGGAGGGGTACACGATTGAACTCCTAGGAGGTGGTGACTGCCGTGTGGCTTAGGGCAGTTCTCCAGGAAAGGGGCCAGTTGTGAGCGGCAGCAACAGTGGGGAGGAGGACACCAGCCCATGACGGGGCTTTGTCAGGCCCCAGCAGCCCCCACTCCAGTGTGTGTTTGAGCATGTGTGAATCTGTAAATGTGAAGAAATAAATACACATGTACTCTGTTGGTTGCTTCCAAGAAGCGTCTTACATGTCTATGGTGGATCTGCCTTATCAAACTGAACATATCTGAAACCAGCCCTGGCTTCTCTGCCCAGCTGGGGAAAGCCACGTAATGACGCGTATCTAGGGCCAGGGTTTTTGCACCTCCAACCTTTTTCTTTTTTCTTTCTTGCTGCAGAGAAGTGTTTCTATAATGCATGTTTATTTTTAACTCAAAAATCTTAACTGTTGGAGGGAATTTATGAGACACTGTGAAATGGGGGATCTGTGGTAGCATCAGAAAGTATTCTGGAAACCATAAGATCCCACCAAAGCCCCCACCTGCAATGTCTTTTGCCCTTCGCTGGGGATTACAGAAAAACAAACAAAATATGACACCCCCTGTGGTTGTAGCACCAGGGCAGGTACAAGTGTGACTCTTTCTGACCCTGTGGACCGTATCCTGCCAGGATCCTTTGTCCATAGGATTTTCCAGGCAAGAATACTGGAGTGGGTAGCCATTTCCTATTCCAGCAGATCTTTCTGACTCAGGGATCAAACCTGCATCTCTTCCATCTCCTGCATTGGCAGATGGATTCTTTACCACTGAGCCACTGGGAAGCCCCAAGGCAGGATGGCTTTTATGGAGTAAGAATTACAAAAAAGGGGTATGTGCCTGCATGACATCATTTCTTACCAACCCCAGACGCCATGGAAGACAGAGAGGACAGCCTTCATCTGGGTTGGAGTCATCAGGGAAGTGTCTGTCACATTTCATCAGGACAGGAACAGGGGAAATGCCTTGACTTCTGTCTCTACCCTGGATGGTTGCTGACTCAGCCTTTCTAAGTGTTGTGTTTCTCCTTTCAGGTCTTCATAGAGAAGCAGAAAGGGGAAATCCTAGGTGTGGTGATTGTGGAGTCTGGCTGGGGATCCATCTTGCCAACTGTGATCATAGCCAACATGATGCACGGAGGCCCAGCAGAGAAGTCAGGGAAGCTGAATATTGGGGACCAGATCATGTCCATCAACGGCACCAGCCTGGTGGGCCTGCCTCTGTCTTTCTATAATGCATGTTTATTTTTAACTCAAAAATCTTAACTGTTGGAGGGAATTTATGAGACACTGTGAAATGGGGGATCTGTGGTAGCATCAGAAAGTATTCTGGAAACCATAAGATCCCACCAAAGCCCCCACCTGCAATGTCTTTTGCCCTTCGCTGGGGATTACAGAAAAACAAACAAAATATGACACCCCCTGTGGTTGTAGCACCAGGGCAGGTACAAGTGTGACTCTTTCTGACCCTGTGGACCGTATCCTGCCAGGATCCTTTGTCCATAGGATTTTCCAGGCAAGAATACTGGAGTGGGTAGCCATTTCCTATTCCAGCAGATCTTTCTGACTCAGGGATCAAACCTGCATCTCTTCCATCTCCTGCATTGGCAGATGGATTCTTTACCACTGAGCCACTGGGAAGCCCCAAGGCAGGATGGCTTTTATGGAGTAAGAATTACAAAAAAGGGGTATGTGCCTGCATGACATCATTTCTTACCAACCCCAGACGCCATGGAAGACAGAGAGGACAGCCTTCATCTGGGTTGGAGTCATCAGGGAAGTGTCTGTCACATTTCATCAGGACAGGAACAGGGGAAATGCCTTGACTTCTGTCTCTACCCTGGATGGTTGCTGACTCAGCCTTTCTAAGTGTTGTGTTTCTCCTTTCAGGTCTTCATAGAGAAGCAGAAAGGGGAAATCCTAGGTGTGGTGATTGTGGAGTCTGGCTGGGGATCCATCTTGCCAACTGTGATCATAGCCAACATGATGCACGGAGGCCCAGCAGAGAAGTCAGGGAAGCTGAATATTGGGGACCAGATCATGTCCATCAACGGCACCAGCCTGGTGGGCCTGCCTCTGTCGACCTGCCAGAGCATCATTAAGGTAACCAGAGATGGGAAAAGTCCAATGCCATTGTAGATCCAAGATGACATGAAGTCACTGAACGTATTCTGAGTACCAGACACTAAGAAGGACACAAGTACAAAAGGCATGGACTAGCACTTGGGCTGTTTTCCCTCTGTACAGATTCCTCCCTGAAACTGTGTTTTCAGTGATGGTATATTTGGCTTACACAACACCACTGACTAACACCATGCCCACTGCAGACATAACTAATCAATCACAGCACTATCTCCCACTAAGACTCGGCCTCAACAGAATTTTCCTCAGCTCAGTAATCAAGACACCACATAGAGTCAGCTAGGTGTGCCTGAGGTGACTTGCCAGCCCTATCACAAGTCAAGGAAATGCTTCAGATGCCAGAGCACTGTCCTCCACTGTGATCCAGGTGAGTGTGTGCTCCCCAGAGCCTGCATAACATAATTCTCACATGCCAAGTGGAAGGAAGGAAACTGGTACCATCTGTGTACACCTTCTGCAACCTGAACATAATTATTTCTTGTTCAACCTGAATTGATGCTGTTTCATAAGACTGAGAAGAGCTACTTAAAGGAAAATTGAATATGAGTATTTAAGGAGAAATTAGATTTTCTTAGAAACGAAGCATGCAAGTGTAGTCTCTGAGCACATTGGAATTTTCTGATTGTATGGCCAGTAGGAACGAGAATATTTTCCCTCCACTACAGTATCTGGAGACCCTACTAGCTCTGTAGCAAGCACTGTGGTGCAGGCACATTGGGATCCTATGACTTTCTTTGGTTCCTTGGGGTTTCCTGAAAGACTGTAAACTAGAACACAGCTCTGGGTGTGAGTATGAGAGAGAATAAATATGAGTTCATGTAATAGTTATTCTAAGCAGAAGAAAATCACGAGACAATATCCTTGGCCAAGGGGCCTCGGGTGGAGGAAGGGTCAAGGTAAGTGTATAGGACAGCTTGTTTTTTTCCTTTTTTAATGTTATACAGGAATTTTTCTCTTTTTGCCTGCTTTTTACTCAGTATCTTTATTGAAGTATAGTTGATTTACAGTGTGTTAATTTCTGCTGTACAGTAAAGTGATTGAGTTACACATACATATACATTCTTTATTGTATATTCTTTTCCATTATGGTTTAGCATAGGATACTGAATTTAGTTCTCTCTGCTAGACAGTAGGACCTGCTGTTTATCCATTCTATGTCTAAAAGCTTCAGTCTACTAACGCGAGCCTCCCACTTCATCCCTCTCCCAGCCTCCTCCACCTTGGCAACCACCAGTCTAGTCTGCTTTCAAGTTTCTGTTTCACAGATAGGCTTATTTCCGTCATATTTTAGAGGTACATATAAGTGATGCCGTATGGTATTGTTTCTCCCTTGGACTTACTTCACTTAGTGTGATAATCTCCATGTTGCTGCCAGTGGCATGATTGCGTTCTCCTTTTTGGCTGAGTGGTGTGCTATTGTATATGTGAACCACATCTTCTTTACCCATCCATCTGTGCACAGACATTTAGGTTGCTTCCATGCCTTGTCTCCTGTGAATAGTGCTGCTATGAACACAGGGATGCATGTATCTTTTTGAATTATGGTTTTGTCTGGATATGTGCCCGGGAGTAGGATTGCTGGATCATATGGTAATTTTATTTTTAGTGTTCTGAGGAACCTCCATACTGTTTTCCATGGTGGCTGCACCAACTTATTTTCACCAGCAGTGTAGAAGGGTTCCGTTTTCTCTAACTTTCTCAGCATTTGTGTTTTACAGACTTCTTAATGAGGGTCATCCTAACTGGAGTGGGGGATACCTCATTGTAGTTCTGATTTGCCTTTCTCTAATAATTAGCGATGCTGAGCATCTTTTCATGTGCCTATTGACCATCTGTATTTCTTCTTTGGAGAAATGTCTATTTAGGCTTTATGCCCATTTTTCAATTGGGGTTTTTTGTTGTTGTTGAGTTGTATGAGCTGTTTGTATAGTTTGGATTTTAAGCCCTTCTTGGTTGCCTTGTCTGTGAATATCTTCTCCCAGTCTGACGGTTGTCTTTTCATTTTGTTTTGCCTGTTTGTTTTCAGTGAAACAAATTCATAATCACACCCAGAAAGGAATAGCCCTCTTTGGCCTCATTTCTTTTTGTTGTATCTTACACTTAAATTTTACCTCTTGCTTAACATACATTAAGATAAGATTAAAGAACCTACTTTAAAACATGCATATTCATTCAAACACATGTTTAACTGGGCTTCTGTTAGGCTGAGCTGAACTGTGGAGGAGCCAGAAGGACAGTATGCATCTGGGGGATAATTATCATTGAAGGATTCAGTGAACCTCGTGGCAACATAGAGCTGAGATGCCAAGAGCATTTGGAGTAGATTGGTGGTGGTGGGATCTTGGTGGATATTGAAGGAGGGATAAGACCTAGGTGGATACCAGAAGGAAACTGGCCTTTGGGAGTTCTGCTGGAATTGACGGACAGTGGAGTAGGTTTGTGGTGGGGAGAGAGGTTTGAGCCAGCCTGGGAAGGCTGACCTGATGGTGTGATCATGTGGAAAAAGCCAGGGAGGGCCAGGAATAGAAAGAGAGGACCCACCTCTGGCTTCTCACTCACACATGCCAAGGTTCACACATGCACTTTCACACCAGAAGCAAGTTACTTATTGAACACCTGTGCATGTGTGCGAACCGCTGAGGGGCCCTGAGAATCAGAGATGTATTAGACACCATCTGCATCCCAAGGAGCTTGGCCTCGTTGGGGACGAGTGAATGAAAGGACTGACAGTAGCAGTGACTGAGTGCTATGCACCTAGACCATTCTAGAATGTGTATGTTCACTTGAGAAACCCTACAGCAGCCTCCTGGAGGGTAGGTACCATTGTGCAAGCTAGGAAACAGGCATAGAAGATGATATAATCATTCAAGTTCGTACAGCGTGTCAGTAGTGAAGCCAGGTTGCTCGGCCACCCTGATATATCATTCCAGCAGCATTTATGATCAGACCCTAGGGAAGTTGTTCTCGGCTTGGGGGATCTTGACCTCCAGCGAGGACACTGGGCAGTGTCTGAAGACTGTTTGGGTCATCACCGCTAGGGAGGAGGAGATGCTGGCATCCAGTGGGTAGAGGTCAGTTGTTCAGGCGCTCAGTTGTGTCCGACTCTTTGCGACCCCATGGACTGTGGCACACCAGGCCTCCCTGTCCATCACCAACTCTCAGAGCTTGCTCAAACTCATGCCCATCGGTGATGCCATCCAACCCTCTCATCCTCTATCGTCCCCTTCTCCTCCTGCCCTCAATCTTTCCCAGCATCAGGGTCTTTTCCAGTGAGTCTTCTCTTTGCATCAGGTGGTCAAAGTATTGGGGCTTCAGCATCAGTCCTTGCGATGAATATTCAGGGTTGACTTCCTTTAGGATGGACTGGTTTGATCTTGCTGTCCAAGGGACTCTCCTAAGGTCAGGGATGCTACCAAATGTCCTGCAATACACAAAATGAGCCACCCAACTAAGGAACACCCAGCCTAGTGTCTGTAGGTTGAGAAAGCCTGCCTTGGGAGATAGTTCAGTGTGGGAGAGAAAGGGAGGTTGGTGAGGAAAGGGGGGGGTTGATCTGTACGTGGTTTGGGGAGAGGTTTGGAGAGGAGGAGCCAGAAGAGAGGATAACTTGAGGTGGGGCCGGGGCCTGGGTGGGAAGAAGCCAGGCTTCCTAAGGACTGTGGGGCTGTATACCCGAGCCTATTACACACCAGCCGGGCAGCGCTCAGCCCTTGGCACTGGCCACCTTCCTTCCTCTTCATAAAAGGTAGCCCACAAGGGAGGGCAATGGCAGACATCCAGTTCACAGATAGGTCATCAGCTACTCAGAAGGTGCAGACATGTCCAGGACCCCTCCACCACTCACTGCCTGTGCATGGAGGAGGCAGACAGGGTGAGGCTGTGAGACCCATGAGGCCCACGCTGCCTTCCCCTGGTGCCACCCGGGCACTGGCCTGCTGTCCGGTGCATCACACAGCAAGGTGGAGACAGACTAGCACAGGATTCGGTCGGCACATTGTCTGGGCAGTTTCCAAAGGGGAAAAGGTTTGTTTACACATGTAGCTGACCTTTGATGTCTATAAATGGAGTCTCTCTGGAATTGGAAAATTAAAAGGCCATGTGGTAATGAAAAGAGATGTAACTGATGAAGATGGAAAGGAGGAAAGATAGCACCTTTGTGGCCACCCTTGGCAGAGAAGTATTTAGCAGACACGCCCCAGCTAGGATGGTGCTACAGGAGGCACGACCTTGTCAAGTGGGAAAATGTGTTTGGCCCAACCACATCCCCCTCTCCCCACTCCCACCCTGAGGATTTTCCCACTGATTTCAGCTAGAATTACCAGTATGGGATGAAGATGTCTAATGGCTTATATTCTTGTTTTTATCTAAAAACATCTCTCTCTTGCCTGCACCTGAGCAGATGCTCACACTGCCCCACCCCACCCTCTAGGCCGCTCAGGGGAAGATTCTGGGCTTCTTCAAGGCTTCGCATTGGTATTACTTGCTTCAGTGCTGTGTCTGTGTTCCTTGGTGATGAATTTAATGAGCAGCTCTCATCCTGGTAAATCAGTGCTTTGCAAACTCTGATTTGAATCACTCAGGGATCTTATTAAACTACAGGTTCTGAAACAGTGGGTCTGGGATAGGACTCTGCATTTTCAATAAACTCCTGTCTTGCTGTCCAAGGGACTCTCCTAAGGTCAGGGATGCTACCAAATGTCCTGCAATACACAAAATGAGCCACCCAACTAAGGAACACCCAGCCTAGTGTCTGTAGGTTGAGAAAGCCTGCCTTGGGAGATAGTTCAGTGTGGGAGAGAAAGGGAGGTTGGTGAGGAAAGGGGGGGGTTGATCTGTACGTGGTTTGGGGAGAGGTTTGGAGAGGAGGAGCCAGAAGAGAGGATAACTTGAGGTGGGGCCGGGGCCTGGGTGGGAAGAAGCCAGGCTTCCTAAGGACTGTGGGGCTGTATACCCGAGCCTATTACACACCAGCCGGGCAGCGCTCAGCCCTTGGCACTGGCCACCTTCCTTCCTCTTCATAAAAGGTAGCCCACAAGGGAGGGCAATGGCAGACATCCAGTTCACAGATAGGTCATCAGCTACTCAGAAGGTGCAGACATGTCCAGGACCCCTCCACCACTCACTGCCTGTGCATGGAGGAGGCAGACAGGGTGAGGCTGTGAGACCCATGAGGCCCACGCTGCCTTCCCCTGGTGCCACCCGGGCACTGGCCTGCTGTCCGGTGCATCACACAGCAAGGTGGAGACAGACTAGCACAGGATTCGGTCGGCACATTGTCTGGGCAGTTTCCAAAGGGGAAAAGGTTTGTTTACACATGTAGCTGACCTTTGATGTCTATAAATGGAGTCTCTCTGGAATTGGAAAATTAAAAGGCCATGTGGTAATGAAAAGAGATGTAACTGATGAAGATGGAAAGGAGGAAAGATAGCACCTTTGTGGCCACCCTTGGCAGAAAAGTATTTAGCAGACACGCCCCAGCTAGGATGGTGCTACAGGAGGCACGACCTTGTCAAGTGGGAAAATGTGTTTGGCCCAACCACATCCCCCTCTCCCCACTCCCACCCTGAGGATTTTCCCACTGATTTCAGCTAGAATTACCAGTATGGGATGAAGATGTCTAATGGCTTATATTCTTGTTTTTATCTAAAAACATCTCTCTCTTGCCTGCACCTGAGCAGATGCTCACACTGCCCCACCCCACCCTCTAGGCCGCTCAGGGGAAGATTCTGGGCTGCTTCAAGGCTTCGCATTGGTATTACTTGCTTCAGTGCTGTGTCTGTGTTCCTTGGTGATGAATTTAATGAGCAGCTCTCATCCTGGTAAATCAGTGCTTTGCAAACTCTGATTTGAATCACTCAGGGATCTTATTAAACTACAGGTTCTGAAACAGTGGGTCTGGGATAGGACTCTGCATTTTCAATAAACTCCTGGATGATGACTTGGCCAGCCTTGGACTTTGAGAAACAAGAGTCTAAAGCCGAGTGTTCTGCATCTTGTCACTGTAATGTGTGTTGGCTTTTCTCTCCCTGGTTACAGTGAACAGAGTACATTTCTAGACTAGATTACAGGCATTGAATTATTTTACTTTCTTCCCTAGCTCTTATTTTGCCCATCATAATTCCTGAAGCATAATTAGTAGTAGGCAAGCATGTTAGCACACCACCTGTTCACACCCTCACCTCCATGGTCCTGCCCTTCAGGTTTGTTTTCTTTTTGAAAGTGGAGCACCGCTTTCTTACCTTCAACAGGATCACCACAGGTCTGCTTTCCTGTTGCTATGGAGACCATTCTGCCTTCGCTTTTCCCGTCCCCTCTTCCCTACTCTTACCCTCCCACCATATTCCTTAATTTGCTGCACCATTCTGCTGTTGTCATGGGGATGAAATGACCACTTACTTAAACTGGCACCTCCAATAGAAGGGCAGCTGAGAAATCCACGTTAGTGGAACCCAGCTTGGAGCACAGATGAGGAACAGTGAGCACGTGCGTGTGTGGTCTGCCTGTTTCAATTGCTGTCCCTCTGAGCTTCATCTTGCAGCAAGTATCCCGAGTCTAGATCAAGGGACACATCGGCATCTTGAAATCAGTTCACAGAAAAGGAAAGAGCCTATCGGACCTACGTGAACTTCTTAGGTAACATGGAGAACCCAGAGTCCTTCTCTCTCCAAGGTTTTCCTGTACCTCACAGGCCCACCTGAGCCACCCCGGTGATTCGCAGGGTTAAACACGTGAAGCAGGCAGCTTTGTCTGGAGGGCTGTTTCTGACAGCGTGCCCCTCGTCTTCAGCATTCTTTGCTCTGGTCTCTGGGAGGGTGACGAGGAGACGGAGGGAGGGGACTCTGGCTGCCCTGTTTTCCACATTCTTTGCTCTTGTTTTCCACACCCTCCTGGTCTCAGGGTCAGGGTTGGGGGTTGTGACGAGGAGACAGAGGGAAGGGACTCTGGGTGCCCTGCCTATGCCAATAGCCCTCCCCTGAGCTCACCGCAGCCCAGCTCCACCAACTCCCAGCACCTTGTGTCTTGGCACATTGCAGGTGATCCGTAAGTATTTACTGATTGGGTGAGAAAGAAGAAGCACTCAAAGGGGAGAGAATACATGTACAAATGGTATCTGAGCAGCACCTCCAGAAGAGAAGCTGATTGGTAATATTAGAAAGAACTGTCTCTAAGCATGGTTGAGATGTGGTATTGTCAGCAGACGCATTTAGGAAAGAATAAAAATGCATGACAAGAGCCGAAATTGTCACAACTAGAGATGGAAGAGCCCTTGTGGGTGTCAGCCTTTGTTTTGAAGACATGGAGACTGAGACAGAAGGAGGTGGAACAGAGGACCTGAGACCCCCTGGGCCATGGTGGGGGAAACACAGCTGGAGCCCAGGTCTGCTGCCACCGCAGAGGCCTCTTCAGCAGGTCCCTCTGGTCACACTGTCAGAATTCCAGCACACGTCCCCCTGGGCACAGGTGACGGGACCAGCTGTTGTGCAGGAAGGAGGCCTGGGTCTGCACAGGTTGCCCTTACTCCAGCAGAATCGCCTCAGCTCATTCTGTTGCTCCTGATTGAAAACCTTTCTGGAACCAGAGAAGCCTCCTAGAGCTGTTCTAGAAACCACAGAGATGCTGGTGCCAGCTCCTGCGATGCACACACACCCCCGCAAGCCAAATCCCAGCCATGGGGAGCTCCAGTCCCACAGAAAACAGCAACTCAGGACCCTGAGCGTGAAGCTGGAGGTGTGGAGTTAAGCCAAACCCCTCACAATGCACATGTTGAGAGGACAGCCTGGAATCCCCAAAGGAAGTGGGCAGCCAGCGAGCAGGAGCCCTGAGGAACTCTCACCACAGGTGGGAAAGTAAAACCATGGCCCCATGCAAGGCTGGGGGCACAAGTTCGTTCTTCAGTCACTCTTCCTGGCTTCTCTGTTGAGCAGGCCTTATTCATGAATAGCGCACATCATGCAGTTGTCTAAGTTGTGGATCATTGAGTAGAATATGTTCTGAGTTTAAATACAAACACACATGGGATGTTGTGTTGCTGTGGGTGAACTTGGGTGAGTTGTGGAGCCTCAGTTTCCACTTCTATAAAATGAGCATAATCAGAGCTGCTGGTTTGTCAAGGAGATTAAAGGAGACAGCCCCTGTGACTCTCCAGGTCGGTGCCTGGCAGGAGGCACTGTGCAGTGGCAGGCCGTTCGGCTGGTTTCGTCATCAGGATGGGTTTTGATGATCCGTGACCTTGGGGTGCTCACACACATGGGGGTGGCTGCATCTGGGCGCCAGGCCAACCGGTTGTCACCCTCCCCCTGGTGTGGCTAGTCCATGCTCTCGCAGAGCACACTGGCCACCGGACTGAGTAGAAAACTGACGTCTTAGATCATCCCTGAGAGCAGGGAGTTTGTTGTTCTGCAGTGGTGATTTATAGCCATTGTTCTCAAAACTGAGTGTATCCCCAGGAAATGTGTGTCCCGTCACCGGGAAGACTTGTTAACACGTAGACTGTTGGGTCCCACCCCTGGAGTTTCTGATTCTGTAGTTCTGGCTGGAGGCCAGGCTCGGCAGGTTTTTTGATTGAGGTAGGACTGATTTGCAATACTGTGTTAGTTTTAGGTGTACAGCACAGTGATACAGTTGCCCAGCTGTATTATTTATATACATATATATTCCTTTTTGTGTTCTTTTCCCTTGGAGCTCGTTTAAAAATACTGGGTTTCGTTCCCTGTGCTATACAGTGAGCCCTTGTTGATTATCTGTTTTCTGTATAGTAGTGTGTACATGTTAATCCCAGCCTCCTTATTTATCCCTCCCCCACCCTCCATTTCTAACAATAGTAGCTGATGATCCTGGGGCTGCTGTGTGGGGTCTCCACTTTGAGAACCTGTTGGCCAAGCATAAAGTCAGACAACTAGAGGCCAAAAACCCCCCTCTCCATCCCTTAGTCTAAAGCATATCTTCATTACTTAGAAGCAAAAGGAGTGTGGGTCACTCCTGCCACTCAAGGGGCAGGTCACACTCTTGCCACCAATTCTGTTGGCACTGAAGTCATCTAACACCAGTTTCACCTCCCAGCTTGGCAGGACGCTTGTGAGGAAGGCAGAGACCTGAGCAGAGGCTCCGTCACCCCAATGCTGACCCCACTGGGCTTCGGACAAGGCAGGCGTAATGTCCATGTCTTTGTCCTCATCCATAAAAACCTGAAGTAGGAGTCCTGACCTCCCGCAGAGAGAGTGTCTGCAGCGCGCTTGGAGAGTGACAGCGAGCACCAGCGACTGGGCGATTTACAGATCTCTATTCATAGGTCACCCTTCAGGCTGAAACAGATTCGTCATTGTCCTCCGGGCCCTCTCTTTCTGCTTTGCCTGTAAGGGGCACACACTGGACCCACCTGTGAAATGATGGGGGTGGTGGTGGGATGCGGGAGGGGCGTCTCCAGGGGATGCTTCACACTGGGTGGCACAGAGCCCACCTTCCCCTGCCCTTCCTCTGTTGGCTGCTCCCTCCTGGAGGATGGGATGTCCACTCCCCCTGATCTCGGGTGCCCTTGGCCTGCAGCGCCCTGAGGCAGGGTTTCGATTCCCAGCCAGGTATCGAGTGCAGGCACTAGACCTCCTGGGACCTGTGGCAAGGTCCTAACCCATCAGCTGTGCAGAAACAAATTTCCACGTACAGAATACGGTGTGTGTGGATAGACTGACACGCGGGCCCAGAGTTGTGCCTTTCTGGTAGTCTGAATCACCTTTATGGGGCCTTTCTTGTGAGTTTCCTTTGCTCAGGCATCTTGCTTTGCCTGGATCCTATCATATGCATGTGTCTCTCTTAGCCAAGATGGATTCTAGCGAAGAGGCCTGTGGGTAGACTGCCATCACTTACTATGGGGTGACACCCTCTCTCTTTTGACCTCCAAGGAGACTTCTGCACAGGTGTCATTGGGGAGGTCTCCCTAACTTCAGGAATGAGGAATATGTGATCTTTTGTCTTTTATCTGAACAGGGCCCAGCCTCCTACATCATCCTGCTTATATGGAGTTTCTGTCCACAGGGGAGAAACTGTTCAACCCTGTGGTACCATCTTTTAGGAATAGCTTCTCCCCTTTGGAGGAGAAGAGCTGTGGCAGGCCTGAAGCCTTTCCTGAACAGCTAGCCTCACTTGCTGGGAGTCCAGTGAGGCAGGCATCTGACAGGAGTACTGACTTCTCCCCGTCTCGCCTCTCAGGGCCTCTGGCCACAAGCCGCGCAGTCTGTGTACCCAGCCTTTCTTCCTGCATGCTGTGATTGAAGCAGGCTGGAAAGCACCTGCTGTAGCTGTTCGGTCTGGACCAGAGGGCAGGTAGGAGGTCCCTGAGGCAGAGCACACAGCCTTGCAGCCAGGAGACAGGGAAGCTTATTTCAGGACTGAATGACTTTGATCTGGCCCCTTCCTCTTGGATGAGGCTCACAAGTGGTGGTGGGACCAGCAGGGGCAGAATCTTCCCATTCCCTGAATGAGGGAAAGAGGGGCTTTGTGATGATTTTCTAGGGGTATCTGCATAGACCCAGGCACTGGTCCCTGCTGAGCAAATGTTCAGAGGGCAGGAAGACAGGCCTGAACTCAGCTGAAGTCATACCAGGTACAGGAGGTCTAGGCTCAGAAACCAGCTGAAGTCCCTCTTTATCTTTAAAAGACTGACATGCTTCTACACTCCATTCTAGTTTAGAGGGAGGGGTCAGTTACCAGGGAGCATGAAAGCAGAGGATGATTTCCAAGACCTTTTTCCGTCTACTTCCCGCTCTACCAGCGCTGGTCCTAACACCCCCTTCAGTCTCCCAAGGAGGTCTTCCCGGACTGCCATCTTGCCCCTGCACCCTGCTTCTCCCCACGTGTACCTGGAAATGGTCACTAACTGTAAGATCCCTAACAGGCAGAGAGAATGGGGAAGTAGGACCCTTGGGTGAGAGAGAACAAACCCGATGAAGTGGGCCATTGCTGTGAGTTAGAGGTCCTTTGTTAGAAAAGGAGGAATTGCTATAAAGGTGACTTTCAGAGTAAAGTTGCTTTCGAAAGCCTGTCTCTCACCTGTCCAGAAGAGAGATTGTACATCCTTCATCCTTCAAGCCAGAAACCACACTTGGCAGTTTTTCTCTTAACTGTAGAGATGACTGCTTTTTTCAGATGCCTTACATGCAGCCCATTTCCCTGTTCACAGAAACTAGTCTCTTCTCAGGACAGAAGAGCTCCATGTAAGCCCAGCAGTTTTCTCCCCTAGGTTAACAGTTTGGCCTGGACTGTCCAGCTCGGGTGCCGTCCAGCTGGAGGAGGCGCACTGCACGGCTGACCAAGCACCGAGGCTCCGTGCAGCATCTTCCGCCTTTGGTGCCGTCTGCTCTTAGCTTGTGTCAGCCTCGGTGGTCATCAGTTTCTCTTTTATTCACACTGCAGGGCTTGAAGAATCAGGCCCGGGTGAAGCTGAATATCGTGAGGTGTCCCCAGTAACCACCGTGCTGATCAGGAGACCAGACCTTCGCTACCAGCTGGGGTTCAGCGTCCAGAACGGAATTGTAAGTTCAGCCCCATACCTCTTCCAGAAGTCTGACCCACAAAACCAAGGCCCAGGGTTTGGGTCTTTGGGGAGTATTTTTTAAAGCTGGTCGGTTCCCAGAAAGAATCTGGCGAGAGAGGGGCGGATGGGTGAGGCAGACCCCCTTCCTCCAGGGACAGGGAATTCGGTGCCTCCTCTAGGAGGAGAATGGTCCTCCCAGCTGCCAACTTGAGACAGTTTGGGAGGTGCCCACCTTCCCCACAGCCTTGGCTGAGAACCCAGCCCTGTGGGGCTTATGTGTGAATGATTTCCTCCTTGCCTTCTTGACCTGAATTTGGCACTTTGGGGATAAAGTGTATTTTCATCACTTGGATATCTGCTTTCAAATACTGGGTTAGCCAAAAAGTTCATTTGAGTTTTTCCACAAGATGTTATGGGATGAACCCAAACAAATTTTTGGTCAACTCAGTACTTCCCTTTTTTCCCCTTTATTGTGATAAAATTCACAGCAGTAAGTTTGCCATTTAAACCATTTTTAAACATACAATTCAGTGCCTTTATAGGACATTCATGAAGTGGTTAGAACCATGCTTCCAAAACTTTTTCTTTATCCCGGACAGAAACCCCATATTCTGTACTACTCCCCTTTCATCCTGGTTTGCCTTGTTCTAAACTCATAGTAATTCTGGGCTTTGGTGATAAATCTGTAACCTTCTGAATATTATAGATTTTGGACATGCCCTCCCTCTCTTTGCATTCATCTTTTCAGATAGAAAAACCTATACTTTTTCCTCCCTTAAATTTTAATTGACTTGTAGGTAATTAAAATTTTATTCCAAATGTGTCTTAAGGAATACCTTTGAAGTTCCCAGTTGGAGTTGAAATATCTAACCCACTTTATCTATTTTTTGTACCCATGTAGCCTCATTTCCTTCTTAAGAGCCAAGGTTACTCCTTATAGTTTTGACTGACAACCTGTTTTTATCAGTTTAAACTTCCTTGTGTATGTTTTTCCAAAGCTGAATAATATTAGAAGTCGTTCAGTTGTTAACAGGGGATTTTTCTATAAGATGCAGAGCCCTCAGTCTTAGCTCAAGTGTGGGAAGCACCTAAGGGCCTGACTCCCCAAGTACTTGACAGGCTGACTGGTCCCCATGCACAGACACAGAGAGCATGTTGTCCCGAGCTGAGGCAGTGCCATCTGCATAGGCTTTCAGAGAAAGGTGCACAGTCAGGAGTGAAGAGTCGGCCCTGTTGCTCTGGGACAATTCCAGCTGCTCTGTGGGTGAGGTGGGGTGCCTGCGGCTGCAGTGTGGAGGCCAGAGCCCTCCCCCAGCCCCCAGCCTCTGCCCACCACCGTGCCTGGCTGCCCTGAGACAGGACACAGCCACGTTAGCATTTCTGCTAGCGGGGAGTGGAACAAGGACCACTGAGTGGGAAAGGCCAATGAGCTTCTGCCCTCCCACTGGCCAGACTGTGGCACACACAGTGGGGTTCTAGCAGGTTCTAGCCCCAGCGTAAGTCAGGTAACTGACCCTAAAAAGCCAGCTGCTAGCATCAGCCAGTTCAGTGTTTGCGTCCCAGATAACACTAACCTGCGTCTGACAGTTTGAAAACACTGGCAGCTCCGTGACAGGCCCAGACAGCTCTTTTTACCAAAGCTGAGCTGGGATGAAAAGCAGTCGGAATTCACAGTGCCGTGAAATCCAGTGATGTGCTGTATTCCCTGTGCAGAGTGCGTGAACACAAGGGGCCCGTCGGGCTCCAGAGTCCTCCTGCTTGTAGAAACAAAGATGTAAACGTCCAAAGCCTGACCATGGCAGCTTCTCAGAGATGAGAGCAGTGGGGGTGGAAAATTCCAAAAAAGACAGTCTCGTGTCCCAGTGGGTTTCCTAGCAGGCAGTGGGCCCCCAGGATGGGCCGCTTGGCCTCTGACTAAGTTTGGCTTTCAACTCCGACAGATCTGCAGCCTCATGCGAGGGGGAATAGAGAGAGAGGAGGTGTCCGCGTGGGACACCGCATCATTGAAATCAACGGGCAGAGCGTGGTGGCCACCCCCCACGAGAAGATCGTCCACATCCTCTCCAACGCCGTCGGGGAGGTAGGGCAGGAGCCCGGGGTGGGAGTCCCCTGGTGCCCCTCGTCCCAGCCGGGAAGCCCTCCTGAGAGTTCTTCCATATCCTGAACACATCTCCATAACCAGACTGTCTTGGACCAGAATTGAAACCCAGTAACAAGTGGTTGTCTGAGAGCTGTTCCTCAAAAACACCATCACATCACCTCGGCCTTCTCCTCCAGCAGCATCTACCCACCTCCTCTTCCAGTTCTCTACTCTGGGCATATTCTCTCCGTGGCTACCCAGTTTTCTCCATTTTTCCCAGCTAATCCCACCAAATGAGGCTGCAAGATTAAAGTCTCAGATTCAAGTCTAATCCACAGCTCCCTGGTATGGCCAGGCTGAACAGGGGTCTCAACAGCTAGGGGAGAGAGGGAGGCAGGAGCAGCCAAAACTCCACAGTTGTCCTCCTCTTGTTTTAAGGGATTTTCTCCTAAAAAAAGAAAGCCAAAGCCCGGTGAGAGCCCGAGCTTTGGGGAACGTAGAGCCTGCTGGTTCTCAGTCTTCACTATCATCCTAATGTGTTAGGAAGCCCGTGGATTCTGCTCTTCCTGGAGGCTGCCTGGGTCAGATCCGCGTTAGAAATGGGGTGAGGGGGGAAGAAGGGTGCGCCTTGGAAGGCACCGCAGCCCGCCGCTGACCTGTGTTTCTGCCTGCAGATCCACATGAAGACGATGCCGGCCGCCATGTACAGGCTGCTGACAGCGCAGGAGCAGCCCGTCTACATCTGAGGCCGCGCCCCGCGGCGGCGTGCATGGAGGCCTCTCCTCACTTGTGGTTGTGTTTCTCGTGCTGCATCTGTGTGCCCACCGAGACCTTCCCCTCTCACGCCCAGCACTCGGTTTGAACCGGAGGAGAATCCACAGCGCCCTCCCTCTCTCTCTCTCTCTCTCTCCGGTTTGCTTTGTTTGTTTTAAATGCCAGGGAAGTTTTGTATACACTCCTTTGAGGCTGAAGAGCAGGTCAAAACCACCCAGAATCTGCCGAGGACCTTCCTGAAGGGCCCTTGCGGGAGGGGGTCTGGGGAGGGTTGTCACCACCCCGCACCCTCCCTTTCCAAGAGGTGCAGACCTCTTCGGAGGAGGCCCTAGGGACGGTGAAGAAGCCGATTCCGCAGTGCCTACGATCCAGTGGCTGATCTCTGCTCTCTTCCGGTCAGTTCATGGGAATATGGTAGTAATAGGGGGGCGGCCCACCATGTACTTGGGGCATCATACGCTATTTCCTCCCAGAATTTCTGAGCCAACCTTATGCCTCTTCTATAGCCAGTTTTAGTTTCAACATAATTGTATTTTCTAATGTGAACGTTTTCACCCCGGGATAGAAGGGGAACTACTGGGACCTGGATACCTGTGCAGAGAACTGGGCGATTCCCGCGGTTACCAACTGTTAAACACAGGCAGGTACTGCCTTCTTCTACACCACATGTATGTACACACGTCTCACTTGCATATATTCCACCCTACCCTCCTACCCGCCACCAGGGAGGCACCCAGAGCCCCTGGAAAACCCACATGGCCTCTCTGTGAGGCCCCTTCCCCCAAAGGTGAGGGCCACGGGGGCTGGTGAGCCCTGCCCGGGTTCTGATGGACTCCCATGCACCCCCTACCGCAACACACACACCCCACACACACTGGGAGTCCAGACAGGATGGACTGCTCCCCTTGAAGATGAGGAAACCGGTGCGATCGTGTTACGCTTCCTGGTCCAAGGTGGGACCAGCCTCCTCTTAGGACCACGAGGCAGGATGTGACATTTGAGAGGCCAGCACGGCACACAGACCACCAAACTAAGGGACAGTCGTGACCTCAAGCGATGCCTAAGAATCCCCAGATGAATTCCAAAACCATCTTGCCTCGGGGGCCTGAGAAAGCTTTTACCTGGCGTGGGATGTTAGTGTTCTCAGCAGGCGCCTCGCGTCCCTGGGCTTTGTTCGTCTCAGCTCGGTGCAGATGTTTGTGTAATACCATGATTCTGAGCCAGTCTTCACTTACTCTTGGTCCAAAGAGCACTTTCGTTTCCATGTGGGTGGGGTGTGGCTTCGTTTGGTTTTCGTTTTGTTCTGTTTGTGACCTCCACAGAGACAGGGTAAGAGAAACTATTTTGTGATAATAGATCCTGTTCTCAACATCTGGGCTATTTATGTTGTGTCTGTGGAAATAACCTGGCGAGCACATGTTGGGTAGTGTGGATTTATACCTCGAACAGAGGGATTTCAGGGAGGGAGAAAGTGAAGGAGAAAGACCGGGAACGAGAGACTTCTGCCAGAGAGGCTGTGCAGCCTGGGATCTCTGTGCTGAGTTTTCTGCTTAGGTGGGAAAGCCAGGTGCTTCAGTGGCGTTAGTGGCTAGACTCCCAGTGTGACCATGGGTCAGACCCTGCCAAAGAGGGGCGGGGCTGCCCCTTCTCCAAGGGTCCAAGGTGGGCAGTATGGGACCCCTGGACAACTTTTGAGGACAGTTAGCTGAATGTTGCTAAGTAAACCAGCCCCAAGGCTAACCCACTGCGAACATGAGGAGCCACAAACCTCAGTACCGTTTACCAAACTGTAGTGTCCGATGACATACGATTAAATACTTAGAGTCCTGAGTTCACCTTACCTTTGCCAGAAAGAGTGGGTAAAACAGGAATGGAGCATTCTGGGTGGTATTGGGATATAACCGGGAGAGGCTCTTACCATTCTCTCCTAGGTGAACTCTCGAGCCGCCTGCCCCCACACCCATTCAGAGGCGTCAGTGATTGGCCACTGGGCAGGAAGCCCGCCAGCACGTCCCCGTGCAGCCCCCCAGGTCATTACAGCGCAGTGTCTTCACCCAAAGCAGAGGAGGAGGCAGGCTACACGTCTATTGCTACTGTACAAAAATCTAGAAAGTCTGATGGGTGTTTTTGGCAGTTGGTAAACTGTCCTAGGAGACTAAGTTTTAGTATAAGATTATCTCACCACATACCTTTGTGTCAGTAAGAGTGGCTCCTCATGCCTGGATAGCCAGATCTCTAGCTTGTTGGAGGTTCAGTCAGCTGTAGCGTATTCTTACCTGCCTGGCTGCCTGAGGGGAGTCAGCCCATCTCAGAAGTTAACCAAGAAGCAGGATCTTAACAGTAACTCTGTTTGGGAAGTCTCACGGGAAGTTATGGCCTGTTTCCCTCTGACATCCCAGTATATATAGTTACATATGTAAATATCTGAAAACCCTGTGCAATGGTGAAGACTATGTACAGAGCAGCCTTCCCAAACATGGCCCTAGGCAAAAAGCCACTCTTGCCACTTGGCTTGGACGTGCTGGTGACTTAGCTTTGGGGATAGATTCCCAGATCCATCTACTCTTCCTGACCCTGCCTCTGCCTCCTCAAATGTGACCATTTCAGGAAGCCACTCTCAGCCTTGGGTTCACTAGAGGATGAAGCCCCCAGAGACCAGTGCCTGGAGCCCATCACAGGGTGCTGGACTCTGAGTCCCTGCATCCGGGTCTGCATTCCCAACATTGCCCATCAGCCCTGGCCTCAGAGAGTCCCAGAGTAACCTACTACCTCCCCATCGCTCCTGCTATCCCGGTTACACCCGCCACCCCGTCTGCACGCAGATGAGACCTGCTCACAAGCCCAGCAGTGAGGCTGTTACCAATGTTTACAATTAGGGGCACCTCCTCTGAGGCGTGTTTACTCTCCCTCTCCCAAGGCCACTTGCTGGTTTGAATTTCATGTGTGTCTGCCCCTTCCCTGGTTGAGGCCGCCTTGAACACACAACCCTGATCTTAGGTCCCGACCCTCCAATCAAGGCCATGGTGAGGACTGTGTGGGAAGGATATTCCTTGTACATACTCAGCACAGCCCCTAGAGTTTGGACTTGTACTATTGTTCTGTAAAGAGGGTGAAATAGAGCTTATTGTAAAGCGTTGGGAGAAGTATAGTATTGTATTTGTAACAATATGGTTCTTTGTATCACAAAACTCAATGATCTCTATATATAATTATAAATATATATAAATAAGATATATATACACGTGAGCCTGGAATGTTGATGCCGCACACCCACTGAATGTATTTCCCCTGACAGTCTGGTCACTGGGCTGGCCCGCCCTCCCCTCCTCCATACTGTTTTGGGGGTTGTGATGTATTTAATGTGTCCTCTTCCTTTATTTAACTGAACGCTAATGTCTGTAAGAGTTGCCGCAACAATAAACAAGAACGTCACCTCTTGGCCCTGGCTGAGCGTCTTCATGTTTCAGGGAGGGACAAGACTGAAAGTGGGGGAAAGATGTCATCATCCCAGAGGCTACCTCCTACTCATCCCGTGGGGTCTGCTCAAGTGTTTAGAGCCTGTTGCCTAAACGGGCAGGTTCTGTGAATCAGCTCAGCTAGGAAGAGTGACTGCATCAGCTGTTAGAAAGTCCACTGTCTCATCAATCTCCTGGGAGCACACTGAATGTGACATAGGAACCCTCAGGGCTTCTCAGTGAGGGAAGGGAAGTAGAAGTGAATTACCACCCCCAAGAAATCTCCAGGGAGGGGAGGTAACCCTGCTTAAGTGGATTGCAGAAGGAAAAGGTCCCTATCCCATCCCCCTCCCCATCGCAGAGGACAGAGGAGCCTGAAAGGCTGCAGCCCATGGAGTGGCAAGAGTCGGACACGACTTAGTGACAAAACAATAACAATATTGCTGCGCAGCAAAAATTAACATTGTAAATAAACTATAACAAAAATCTGACTCCTACAAATACAGAATGAACATGTTATCAAATATAGAATGAACATGTATCAAAGTTTTATTAACTCACTAGTTGATAAGATCTGCTGGATCATTGAAAAAGCAAGAGAGTTCCAGAAAAACATCTATTTCTGCTTTATTGACTATGCCAAAGCCTTTGACTGTGGATCACAATAAACTGGAAAATTCTGAGAGAGATGGGAATACCAGACCACCTGACCTGCCTCTTGAGAAACTTGTATGCAGGTCAGGAAGCAACAGTTAGAACTGGACATGGAACAACAGACTGGTTCCAAATAGGAAAAGGAGTACGTCAAGGCTGTATATTGTCAGCCTGGTTATTTAACTTCTATGCAGAGTACATCATGAGAAACGCTGGGCTGGAAGAAGCACAAGCTGGAATCAAGATTGCTGGGAGAAATATCAATAACCTCAGATATGCAGATGACACCCCCAATATGGCAGAAAGTGAAGAGAAACTAAAAAGCTTCTTGATGAAAGTGAAAGTAGAGAGTGAAAAAGTTGGCTTAAAGCTCAACATTCAGAAAACGAAGATCATGGCATCTGGTCCCATCACTTCATGGGAAATAGATGGAGAAACAGTGTCAGACTATTTTGGTGGGGGGGCTCCAAAATCACTGCAGATGTAACTAAAAAGCTTCTTGATGAAAGTGAAAGTAGAGAGTGAAAAAGTTGGCTTAAAGCTCAACATTCAGAAAACGAAGATCATGGCATCTGGTCCCATCACTTCATGGGAAATAGATGGAGAAACAGTGTCAGACTATTTTGGTGGGGGGGCTCCAAAATCACTGCAGATGGTGATTGCAGCCATGAAATTAAAAAGACGCTTACTCCTTGGAAGAAAAGTTATGAGCAACCTAGATAGTATATTCAAAAGCAGAGACATTACTTTGCCAACTAAGGTCCCTCTAGTCAAGGCTATGGTTTTTCCAGTGATCATGTATGGATGTGAGAGTTGGACTGTGAAGAAAGCTGAGGGCCGAAGAATTGATGCTTTTGAACTGTGGTTTTGGAGAAGACTCTAGACAGTCCTTTGGACTGCAAGGAGTTCCAACCAGTCCATCCTAAAGGAGATCAGTTCTGGGTGCTCATTGGAAGGACTGATGCTAAAGCTGAAACTCCAATACTTTAGCCACCTCATGCGAAGAGTTGACTCATTGGAAAAGACTGATGCTAGGAGGGATTGGGAGCAGGAGGAGAAGGGGACGACAGAGGATGAGATGGCTGGATGGCATCACCGACTCGATGGACGTGAGTTTGAGTGAACTCTAGGAGTTGATGATGGACAGGGAGGCCTGGCATGCTGCAATTCATGGGGTCACAAAGAGTCGGACACGACTGAGCGACTGAACTGAATTGATGAAACAGGTAAGACGGGAAGAGTATTTTGAAGAACTAAGTATTAAATTTTTTAAAAAGACTTAGAATGAAACCTCTAGGTTAGATATAATTGGTTAATGTCCTTTAAGGCCCTATAACTATCACCTTTGGAATCCTCTTTTCTAAGCAGAAATCACTTGCATCTCTACTTGGGTGTACAGGGAGGACTGTTCGATGATAATAAAAACCATGCAGAAGAATAAAGCACGAAAAAAGAATCAAAAGCAGGGGCTCCAACAGATATTTGTGCACCCATGTTCACAGCAACTTAATACATATTGGAAGCAACCAAATCTATCAGCGACGATTGAATACCCAAGACATACGCATATAAAATGGACAATTATACAGCCTTAATAAGTGAATTCTGACACATGTTGATGTTTGAAGACAAACATGCTAAGTAAAATAAGCTAGTCAAAAAGGAACAAATATTGTATGATTCAACTTCCATGAGCTATCTGGAGTAGACACATTCATAGACACAGGAAGAATGGTGGTTGCTAAGGTCTGAGGGAGAGCTGAATGGGGAGCTATTGTTTAATGGATATAGTTTCCATTTAGGAAGATGGAGAATAATCTGGACATGGGTGGTGGTTATAGTTGCACAACAATGAGAATGTACTTAATGCCTCAGAATTTTAACCTTAAAAATACTTAAAAAGGGTAAATTACATATTTTACCAAGCTTTTCTAAAGAAAAGTGCACAAACATGGAATGAGTTTAAAGGTACTGTTTTACATGGGATAGTTAGAGAAGGCCCCACTGAGAGGAAGAGAGGGCCTGTGGATGTATAGGGATGAGGGTTCCGAGCTGCAGGGACAGCACACAGAGGCCTGAGGGAGAGCCCGAGGCCAGCGCTGCTGGAGCAGAGAGGGAGGCGGCAAGCGGCTGGAGAGGAAGGCAGGGGGTGGGGTGTGAGGGTGGTAAATGTAGGTGGTGGTAAGAACTCTGGTGACGCACACATGCACACACATACACACACCTTGAGTGGTTTTGCTTCCACTCAAACCCACACACTGCATCACACTCCTCATCAGTTCCTCTGAGCTCTCATCACTAGCAAGAGCTAGGATTTGGCACCCTCTTGTGCCCAATAACCTTGCAAATACCAAATCCAGACAAGCTAGAATCTCAGACAGTGATTGAGGGAATGAGGAATCTTGGCCACCCATTACAGGCCCCTTGTTTTCCAAATAAGGAAACAAGTGTCCTAAACAAGAATAGGACTCACAGAAAGCCACACAGTGAGTAGTCAGCTCGATCCGCACTCCCTGGCTCCCAGGCTCCTGCTTGGTCTAATCCCAGCTGCTGACCCATGGGGTGAGGGGAGCATCCTCTCCCTACTGGCCCTACTGGGGGCAGCCTGGAGACAGGCTCAGCACTGCTGTGCCCTCAGCCTTGGGCCAACTCCAGAGCCTTTGTGAGAGCTAGACAGAAAGCACCGCAAACTGCTGGTTAGCCAACCCTCCTGCTAGGCTGGGAGAAGTTATGCCTGGAGGGCTGAGGGTGCCATCGTGAGAAAGAGAGAAGGGAGAAGGCGAGAAGCACAGCCTTGTCACTACTCTGCACCCGTTTCCCAGAGCCCACTGCACGCTCTGCTCCTACTAGCCATCTCATCAGCTGTCCAGCTGCACGACAGCTCTCTTCCCCTCCACTACGTAGTTGCTCATGGGTAGGGAGCTAATTTTTCTCAACTTTCTTGTCATGACAGGTTATAATTAGAAGGGTCACAGACAGGAATGTAAACTACAGCTCAGCTGTTATATTAGTTATATTCTCCCTGTGTGACCCTGGGCAAGTTAATTAACTACTCTGAGCCACTATGTATCATCTATAAAATAGGCACAGCTTGTCTCAGTTCTTAAGATTAGAGATCCTGTCCATGAGGCTCAGGAAATGCAATACAGGCATTTACAAAATACAGAACTGGTCCTGGAGTGAAACTGTCAGGGAGCTCCTCTTGGAGGAGGTATATTTCTGCAGGGTTTTTAAGGCACAGTAGGAGTTTACCAGATACCATGGCTGGGGAGAACGTTCTGTGCATAGGCATGGAGTGCTGGAGGCCTGGAAGAACGTGGTAAGAGGATTCCAAAGCACTTGAGGGACCTCCCTGGCGATTCAGTGGCTAAGGCTTCACATTTCCAGTGCAGGCTGCCCGGACCCAGGCTGAAATCTGGGCCCCCTGCACTGGGAGTGTAGAAGGAAATGTTTCCCGTAGCATCTCCCCCACATCATCTGGCTGAGTGCTCTTCAGAGCTTTTGTAGTTCTGCTTTCTGAAGCTCACTTTTGTAGCCTTTCTGCTGCCAGTGGTGGGTTGTACTGGGGGATGGGATGTACTGGGGGCATCCCATCCCCCAGTACAGAGTATCTAGTCCTGTTTCTAAAGCAAAATGCCCTTCAGGCTTTTTCTCTGGGACACACTGCCCAGTCTTCGTGCAAAGCCCAGTCCAGTCCTTGAGGGTCTGAGAGTTAGGGCTGCTGCAAGCCTTTCGGGATGGAATGGTGCCTTGTACCAGGGGTCCTGTGGTAGCCTCCTGCAGCCTGGCCCCAGGAAACCCGTCCCCACCGTTGTCCCCTCTCACCAAAGGCAGATCTCATCACACAGAGACGTCTGCCTCAAGGAAAGTGGAGAGAAAACACATCTCACTGATGTGTGTGGAAGTCACGACTTGGAGAATGAGAAATAGCCCATCTTTTAGCACTTTCTTTGTGGACCGGGCGATGTTGCAACACTTCTCACAGAGTAATCCCCACAGCGCCTCCAAGAGGCAGATTCAGCTAGTGTGCCCATCATCTAGATGAGGAAACTGAGACACAGAAATCAAGGACTTAGGTTTATTTTTCCAGCTGCTCCCAACTATGCTAGGACTTCCTGTTCTGTCACAAATGATGAACTCAGATTATATTTTTTGGTCTTTTGGTCCTTACAGTTTTCTTTCCAGCTTCCTATCTTTTGCAAACCTCAATGGCTATTTTGTCAAAGCTGTCCCAACTCTTAAACACTTTAACTTAAGACATGAGACCATAAAATTCATAAAGAAGGTAGACAGAACATTCTCTGAAATCAGTTGTACCAGTATGCTCTTAGGTCAGTTTCCCAAAACAAAAGAAATAAAGCAAAAATTAACAAATGGGGCCTAATACACTTACAAGCTCTTGTACATCAAAGGAAACCTTAAACAAAATGAAAAGACAGCCTACAGAATGGGAGAAAATATTGGCAAATAATGCAACCAACAAGGGTTTAACTTCAAAATACATAAACAGCTCACACAACTCAACAAAAAAAAGCACCTAAGAACCATAACCAAAAATGGGCAGAAGACCTAAACTTCCAAAGAAGAAATATAAATAACTAATAGGCACATAAAATGATACTCAACATTACTAATTGTTAGAGAGACACAAGTCAAAACTACAGTAAGGTACGACCTCCACCAAGCAGAATGGCTGTCATTAAAAAGTCTATAAATAACAAAAGCCAGAGAGGGTAGAGAGAAAAGGGAACCCTCCCACACTGTTAGTGGGAATATGTCAGTGCAGCCACTGTGGAGAAATGTATGGAGGTGTCTCAGAAAACTAAATTACCATTATGATCCAGCAATCCCACTCCTGGTCATATATCCAGACAAAATTAAAATTCAAAAAGATACGTGCACCCCTGTGTTCATACCAGCACTATTCACAAGAAGTGGAAACAACCTAAACGTCCTTGGACAGACAAATGAATAAAGATGTGGCTCATATACACAATGGAATACCACTCAGCCATAAAGCAGATCAAATAGCGCCATTTGCAGCAACACGGATGTAGCCCGAGCTTATCATACCAAGTGGAGCAAGTCAAAAAGAAATACCATATGATGTTATCTATACATGGAACCCAAAACATGACACAATGAACCTATCTATAAAACGGAAACAGAATCACGGACATAGGGAACAACAGCTGGTTGTCAAGGTCGGGGTGGGGAGCCGGGGAGGGATGGAGTGTGAGGTTGGGGCTAGCAGATATGAGCTTTTATATACAGAATGGAGAAATAGCAAGGCCCTACTGTATAGCACAGAGGGCTATATTCAGCATCCTATGATAAACCATAATGGAAAAGACCAAAAAAAAGAATGTACACGTATGTACACCTGACTCACTTTGTTGTACAGTAGTAATTAACAACATTGCAAACCAGCTATACTTCAATCTTAAAAAAAAAAAAAAAGCTGCCCTACCTGCGGGCTAGACTTGGGCTCCAGGTGATGGGGGCAGGGCTTAGCTTCCCCCTCCCTCCCTCTCTGCACAGACCCCTTAAGGAAGGGCATGGTTGGGAGCTAGACAGAGATTTCCCCACTTCAGATGCTGCTCTTAGCAAGGCCACCTGCCTCTCCCTGTCTGGGCCCTTCTGCTGATCCAGTTCACTGTCTAGGGGCTGAACAGAGACAAACGATGAGCAGCCCCCTCCGCCCTCAGCTCCATCCCCGCACTGGCCCCTCAAACCACAGCTTTCTAAAGTGTACCCATCGTCAACCTGACCTTTGTCCTGAGCAAGTCTGCAGCCCCTAGCCCCAACAGCCAACAAGCTCAGTGACATCCATTCCCCTCACCCCTCAGAGGGCACAAGGCCAGGCACCCTTGACCTCTCACGTGGCCATCCCATGAACCCTGTCTCCACCAACAAAGCCTCCCATTAGCCACTCCCTCAGATAAGATGGTCACCAATGTGGGAGGTGGGTTCAAGCACCCCAACTTCACAAGTGGTTCTTTTGGGGTCCCCTCCCTTGGCATGGGGCAGGAGAAATCACTCTTGCCTAGACCCCATGGGAGGAAGGGGGTGAAGAGCTTCTGTCTTGCATTTGCTCTCCCCGACAAGGCGGCACACCCAGCCCCCGGCAGTCCTCACGTCCAGGATGACGAGGGGCGGCAGCTGCTGAAGGCTCCTATCCTTTGGTTCCTCTCACAAGAGCTCTGGAGGTGCACTGCCGCCTGCGGGTGGTGTCTGCCCCCCTGGGTGAGGCTGCCTCTACCACAGACAGGACCTCACGCTTTTCCCTCTCAGCTCTGATCTCCACTTTAACTGTGGAACCCAGAAAAAAATCCACCCACCACTGCATCACACACAGAACCGTTCATGTGAGAACCATCACAGAACCTTCATCTCAGTCTGTCCTCTCTCATTTCCCCTCACACCACCATGACCTTAGTTCCTTAACCCCTCAAAGCTTGTTTCCTCCTCTGCAAAATGGTGTCTGTCTTGTGCAGACTGTGTGAGGGTCAGGGGGCTCATTCTCTCCTGGCCCCACAGATCCGGGTCCTCATAAGCTCCCTGGGATTTGCATATCCTCGGACTGTACAAGCAAGGGCCCTACCTCAGGAGGGCCCCGACCCTGTAGGCATATGTACTGGTGGTGGCTCCACTTAGAGAGAGGACCCCAGCACAGCTGCAGCCCCAGCCTGGCTTGGGAAGCACTATGCACTACTAACGCATTAATTTCCCACAAATGCAGATTTTAGTTCCTAGTAGAAACTTCTGGAATGTCAATGCATCAATTTTTAAAAGTTAAAAATCTCACTCTCAAATGCAATCAACACTACAATGAAGTACCACTCACATCAGTCTGATTAAAAAGTGTGTTAGTCGTTCAGTCATGGCCGACTCTTGTGACCCCATGGAATGTACCACATCAGACTCCTCTGCCCAAGGAACTTCCAGGTAAGAATACCGGAGTGGGTAGCCATTCCCTTCTCCAGGACAGCTTCCCAACTCAGGGATCTCCTGCATTGCAGGCAAATTCTTGACTGTCTGAGCCACCAGGCAGAATGGCCATCGTTAAAAACTGTTCAAGGAACAAATGCTGGAGAGGGTGTGGAGAAAAGGGAATCTTCCTACTCTGTGGGTGGTCGGTGCATAGTTGGTGCAGCCACTATGAAGAATACTATGGAAGTTCCTCGGAAAACTCAAAATAGAATTGCTGCATGATCCAGCAAGCCCTGTGCTGGGCATATATCCAGACACAACTCGAATCCAAAGAGATAACATGGACTCCTCTATGTTCACAGCAGCACTATTCACAGGAGCCAAGGCATGAAAGCAACCTAAATGTCCACGGACACGTTAATGGATAAAGATGTGGTTCATATGTACAGTGGAATATTAGCCATAAAAAGGAATGAGATTGGGTCATTTGGAGAGACACAGATGGACCTAGAGGCTGTCAAGCAGTGAAGTTAGAAAAACAAATACTGCATGTTAATGCATATATGTGGAATCGGAAAAAATCGGTATAGACATTCTTATCTATGAAGAAAGACAGACACAGATGTAGATAGATACCAAGGGGGAAAGGGAGAGTGGGATGAATTTTGAGAATGGGATTGACATATACACTACTAATGCTATGCATAAAATAGATAACTAATGTTGGCCTGCTGTTTAGCACAGAGAACTCTACTCAATACTCTATGTTGACCTAAATGGGAAAGGAGTCCAAAAAAGAAGGGGATGTATGATACGTATAGCTGATTCAGTTTTCTGTGTAGCAGAAACTAACACAACATTGTAAAGCAAATACATTGCAATAAAAAATTTTTAATGAAATAATGCCATTTGTAGAAACATGGAGGCAAAATTAGATAATACTAAATGACATATTTAGTCAGAAAAAGAAACACAAATATCATACTTGTATGTGGAATCTGAAATAAGCCACAAATGAACCTATGCAACAGAAACAGAACCATGCGCTGGGGTTGCCGAGGGGGAGGGGATGGTGGAGGGATGGAGCGGGAAGCTGGGACCAGCAGGTGCAAACTATACATGTTGGACAGTAAGTGAGGTCTACCATACAGCACAGATAGCCATGCTCAATATCCTGTGATGAACCAAAGTGTAAAGAATAGATATGCATATATCAACTTACCTGGTGGCTCAGATAATAAGAACCTGCCTACAACGCAGGAGACCTGAGTTTGATCCCTGGGTCGGGAAGATACCCTGGAGAAGGAAATGGCAACCTACTCTAGTGTGTGTGTGTGTGTGTGCATGTGTGTGTGTGTATATTATATATGTGTTATATAATATATATAACTGAATATTTTAAAGGAATTTATATGTGTGTGTGTATATACACACTTATGAATCCCATGGTTAGGAAGATACCCTGGAGGAGGAAAATGGCAGCCTACTCCACTATTCTTGCCTGGAAAATCCCATGGACAGAAGAGCCTGGTGGGCTAGTTCATGAGGCTGCAAACAAGTTGGACATGACTTAGAGACTAAACTACTTCTGAATCTCATACAAATACAGAATGAACATGTATCAAATATAGAACGAACATGTATCAAGTGTTTATTAACTCATTAATGATGAAACAAGTAAGATGGGAAAGCTGATTTAAAGAGTACTTTGAAGAACTAAATATTTATAGTTTTTTTTTTAAAGGAATTAGAATTAAACTGCTAGGTTAGATAAAATTGGTTAATGTCCTTTAAGGCCCTATAACTATCACCTTTGGAATCCTCTTTTCTAAGCAGAAATCATTTGCATCTCTAGTTGGGATGAGAAGGAGGACTGTTAGATGATGTTAAAAGCCATGCAGAAGAACAAAGCATGAAAAAAGAATCAAAAGCAGGGGCTCCAACAGATATTTGTGCACCCATGTTCATAGTAGCTGTATACACAGAAATCAGAGTGAAAACCACCCAAGTATCTATCAAGGAATAAATGAATAAACAACGTGTCATATACATATAAAATGGAATATTATACAGCCTTACAAAGGAAGCAACTCCTGACCCCTGCTACAATACAGATGACCCTGAAGACAATCATGCTAAGTAAAATAAGCTAGTCAAGAGGGAGAAAATATTGTATGACTCCACTCAGATAAGCTATCTACAGTAGATAAATTCATAGCACAGGAAGAAGAATGGTGGTTGCTAAGAGCTGAGGGAGGGCAGAATGGGGAGTTACTGTTTAATGGATATGCAATTTCCATTTAGGAAGACAGGGAAAATTCTGGACATGGTGGGAAGTTATGGTTGCAAAACAATGGCAATATACTTAATGCTACAGAACTTTACATGTAAAAACGGTTAAAGAGGCAAATTTCATGTTATGTATCAGTTCAGTTGCTCAGTCGTGTCCGACTCTTTGTGACCCCATGGATCACAGCACACCAGGCCTCCCTGTCCATCACCATCTCTCGGAGTTCACTCAGACTCACGTCCATTGAGTCTGTGATGCCATCCAACCATCTCATCCTCTGTCATCCCCTTCTCCTGCCCCCAATCCCTCCCAGCATCAGGGTCTTTTCCAATAAGTCAACTCTTTGCATGAGGTGGCCACAAATACTGGAGTTTCAGCTTTAGCATCATTCCTTCCAAAGAAATCCCAGGGCTGATCTCCTTCAGAATGGATGACAGATGTATAGAACAATCTTTTGGACTCGGTGGGAGAGAGCGAGGGTGGGATGATTTGGGAGAATGGCACTGAAACATGTATAATATATAAAACAAATAGCCAGTCCAGGTTCGATGCATGATACAGGATGCTTGGGGCTGGATGACCCAGAGGGATGGTACGGGGAGGGAGGGGGGTTCAGGATGGGGAACACATGTATACCTGTTGCGGATTCATGTTGATGTGTGGCAAAACCAATACAATATTGTAAAGTAATTAGCCTCCAATTAAATTTATTTTTTAAAAAAAGCATCAGTTCTCCAGTGCTCAGCTTTCTTTACAGTCCAACTTTCACATCCATACATGACCACTGGAAAAACCATAGCCTTGACTAGATGGACCTTTGTTGGCAAAGTAATGTCTCTGCTTTTCAATATGCTACCTAGGTTGGGCATAACTTTTCTTCCAAGGAGTAAGTGTCTTTTAATTTCATGGCTGCAATCACCATCTGCAGTGATTTTGGAGCCCCCAAAATAAAGTCTGACACTGTTTCCACTGTTTCCCATCTATTTCCCATGAAGTGATGGGACCAGATGCCATGATCTTCGTTTTCTGAATGTTGAGCTTTAAGACAACTTTTTCACTCTCCTCTTTCACTTTCATCAAGAGACTTTTTAGTTTCTCTTTACTTTCTGCCATAAGGGTGGTGTCATCTGCATATCTGAAGTTATTGATATTTCTCCCGGCAATCTTGATTCCAGCTTGTGCTTCTTCTAGCCGGGTGTTTCTCATGATATACTGTGCATATAAGTTAAATAAGTAGGATGACAATATACAGCCTTGACGTACTCCTTTTCCTATTAGGCCAAGTTTAATATTCCATGCAAATACAAATATGAATTTAGGGCTGCAATTTTTTATAGGCAAATAACAGAAAGCCCCATTCCAACCCCCTAGGACTGAAAACTTCCAAACTCTGCTTCGAGAAGGCAAACAGGAGTTTCCCACATCGCTCTCACAGTCAGCTGCTGTCTGTCCTTGTGCCGCAGCACCCCCTCCAAAAGATTAATTTTGTACCACTCAGCTGTGAAGCCTAGGTTTATGGAGGGAGGGAAGAAATGCAGAAAGTAACTTGACTGCCCAAGAGCTGAGATTCTGGAGAGGGAAAAAAATTGATTTTCCAAATCACTACCATATCATGATTACACAGATGTGGAAATGAAGCGACATCCTTTATTTTCTGCTGGTGACATGAAATACATTACCAAGGAAACAGGCAGGGTCTGCCTGGGGTCTGCTTAGAAAGGTGCATGTGTGATGGGCCCTGAGATGACTCCAGGTTGGGGGTGCCCCATAAGATCTGGTCTCCCTCCTGCTGTGGGACACAAGATTGCTTTTGACTAGCATCGGTACCAGATGCTGAGTTGCAGATGGAAGGGAAAGAAAACTCTGGTGGTTTTAAATACATCTGAGTAGCTATAAAGATGGAGGTTTGGGGGTGACATGGAAATTTGCTGCTTACATACCTTAATTATGCTCCCCCCATGTGACATCTCATGTTCTTGTCCTCTGCCACTTGAATGTTCACAGACAGGAACTATCAAAGCTAGCAGGGTGCCTGGAACCCAGCAGGTGCCTGCTAATATTTGCTCATCTGATTAGCTGTCCACTCATCAAAAATGGTGGGGACTTGACAAAAGTCTGTTTAATCTGCTGACTGCTGACAGTCAAACAGGATAAATAAAGCTCTAAAACAGATTTTCCAGGTCCGAACTACATAACCCAAATGGATCAAAAGGACTGGAAAATTGCAAAATCTCCTCTTGCTCTGGGCCGTGCAATTACAAGCAGACTTTACCATTTGCCTAATTTAAGAGCCATCGTTGATGACCGGACACTCATTTCCTGAACACCTGTCAGCTTGATAATCATCACGGCTAATGCACAGAGGGTCTAAGGCAGGCGCAGGTCTAAGCACTGACTGTGAATGAATTCACAGAATTCTCACATTAACCACACACACTGGGTGTTCATACTATATTCGTTTTACAAAAGATGAAACCAAAAGCCAGAAGAGGTTTTACTTTATTTAAGAAATTGCCCAAAGTCACGCAGATAGGGAGTAGCAAAACCAGGATTTATTTTTTAGGCTCCAGAATTTATGTTCTTAGCCACAATGCTATACTGCCATTATGTACTTAAATCACAGAAAAATCATTAAGAAGATAACTTTTTCAACAGTATTAAACTATGATGTCAGCATTTCAATTCCGTTGTTTAAAGCACTCTTGCCCTGATGAAGGAAATGGCAACCCACTCCAGTGTTCTTGCCTGGAAAATCCCAGGGACACAGGAGCCTGGTGGGCTACAGTCCATGGGGTCGCAGAGTCAGACACAACAACAAACATGGGTGCTAATCTCTTTTCTTTTTACTTTTATGTGTTTTAGAATTTTCCATAATAAAAACTTTAAGAGGGGGAAAAGAAAGTACTCTTGTACTGTGCCTGCCCTGCAGAGTGGGAAGAAAATGGCTGGAAAGTCAGGCTTCACTTCTGGGGCACACCCGAGTCCTGTCTGCTCTGTGGTTCTTGGTTTCCTCATCAATAAGGGAACACAGTAATTCCAGATCTTCCCCACTCAATGGTATTAATGGGAATAAATATGAGATGGATGGGGCAGGCATCTGTAAAACAGCAAACAGAAAAACTCCACACCTCCCAATTCAGACCAGCGTGGGAATCCCCCCAGCACACAGCATCTACTTTTACCTGTCCATAGGATTTTTCAGGCAATAGTACTGGAGTGGATTGCCACTTCCTTCTCCAGGGGATCTTCCTGACCCAGGGATTGAACCCGGGTCTCCCGCATTGTAGACAGACACTTAACCATCTGAGCCACCAGAGAAGTCCTATACCTGAATTAAGTACAGGCAAATCTCATTATTCACAGATTTTGCAGTTGTGCATTCATCTCCTTGCTAACATTTATTTGCATACCTGTTAATATTTATTTGCAGCCGCAGATCAATACTCACAGGACTTTCACAATCATTCATGGACATGAGCACGAGCAAAGCAGGGAAAATTTTGAACAGTTGAGGTGAAAAGGGGGGCTGGCCTTCCTGTTTTCAGCTCTCAGACTGCCACGAGTAACTCAAGGTACTTTGAGTGCCTCACTGTACTTTCGCGCTTGCTGTCGGTGATTTCACCATTTAAAACGGTGTCCAGGCCAAGCGGTCAATGGGGAAAATTTGTGAGCGAGTTTTGTCCAGGAATGAGTTACTGCTGGCTGTGAGTTCAATGTAAATGAATTAACACTATGTATTAACTATGGTATCTTCCTTTCCCAGGGCTTCCCAGATGGGGCAGTGATAAAAGAATCCATCTGCTAACTCAGGAGACTTAAGAGACTTGGGTTTAATCCCTGGGTCAGGAAGATGCCCTGGAGAAGAAAATGGCAACCCACTCCAGTATTCTTGCCTGAAAAATTCCACAGACAGAGGTGCCTGGCGGGCTACAGTCCATGGGGTCGCAAAGAATTGGACAAGACTGAGCATGCAATCCAATACACACCCAAGGCATCTTCAAGCAGAGACACACGTAAAACCAGGTTATGTATTGACTGGATGATGAAAATATGACAAAAGGCTGGCAGGCACCCCTCCACATCCTGTATTTCCCTGGGGACAATGGTCCAGTGGTCAGTGTTTGCAGCTGATTTGGGTTCAGGGCCACTTGACGGAACATAATTTTGTACCACCATATCAGTTCAAAGTTTTATATTAATAATACAAGTTATATTAATAATATAAATAATACAAATTTACTCCCTTGGAGTAGAGGCAGCTGACACAGGAGGATGAAGTTGAGTTCTAAAGAGTTAAGTACTTGGAGCTCAGCCTTAGCCCCTCCCCTGAGTATCCATCCACAGACCAGGAGCCTCTGGCCAATATTAGCCTCAGGGAGCAGGGTCGAGGGCTCTCATCCTTTCATTCCACAGTAACCTTACCACTCTGGGCCTCTTCAAGGTCCCTTCTCGTCCATCTGAAAGTCTAGAGCCCGGCTGCTGTAGGAAACTCCAAGGCCTGGGGGTCGTGGAGGCCCTCCGCCCTAGGCAACCCCCTTCCACTCCACTCCTGCAAAGCCCCAAGCCACCGGGCTCCGACAGTCCTCTCTTCTAGGCCGAGAAGGATTCTCACCCAAGTCTGCCAGCATCCAGGTTGAGGACCCAGAATCAGACTCAGCCTTCCCGGTCATCTGGGAGATTCTCCAACACCTCGAATGGGAAAGTCAGCAAACATCCTTACAGAGGCACCTTTAAGAAAGCACTCAAGGAATGCAGCAGAGGTGTCAGGCTACTCAAGACGCTATGAGTCATTCCCACGCCAGCCAGCGCCAGGGAGAAAAACTGCCTGGAGGAGAAGGGATCACTGTTGAGA